>PVKM010034028.1:0-15707 GCA_004027735.1 Carollia perspicillata
TAAGTGAAGTAAGCCAGGTGGTGAAAGACAAATGCTATATGATCTCACCTATAAGTGGAACCTAACTAACAAAACAAACAAGCAAGCAAAACACAACCAGGGACATTGAAATTAAGAATATATTGGCAGTAAGCCGAGGGGAGGTGGGGGGGAATAATGAGGGGGGGGAGGGGGAAGGATTTACAGGAAAATCTACAAAAGGACATGTAGACAAAACCAAAGGGGAAGTGGGGATGGCTAGGGTTGGGGGGAATGGAGACAATGGCATTTGAACAACAATGAAAAAAATAAAATAAAAAAAGACAAACAATAGCAAGTGTTGACAGGATATGGAGCAATTGGTATTTTAATATGTTGTACTGAAAGTAAAAAAAATGCAGCCACTTTGGGTAAAAAAGCCACTTTGAAAAAGTCTGCCAGCTCCAATATTAAATATAGGACTACCATATGAACCACAAATTCCACTGATACATATGTATTTGAGACTAATTATAAAAAGATTTATTTATTTTTAGAGAGAGGGGAAAGGAGGGACAAAAAGAGGGACAGAAACATCCATGTGTGGTTGCCTCTTGCATGCTCCCCACTGGGGACCCAGCCAGCAACCCAGGCATGTGCCCTGACTGGGAATCTAACTGGCAACCCTTTGATTTGCAGGCCGGCACTCAATGCACTGAGCCACACCAACCAGGGCTGATATGTATATATTTGAAAGAAAACTTCTACACAAATGTACATGGTAAATTATTCATGTTAGCCAAGAAAATAGAAACAACTCAAATGTACATTGACTGATAAATGGATACATGATTTGTGGTATATTCATAGAAGGGTCTATTATTTAGGAATAAAAATTAATGAGGTACTGATTCATGGAACAGCATGAGTGAAATTTGCAAACATCATGTTAAGTGAAATAAATAATTTGAAATGACCAACTATGGTATTGTTTCATTATATGAGACATCCAGAATAGGCAAATCTGTAGTGGCAGTAGGTAGATTAGTGGTGACCTAGGAAAGGGTGTTGAGGAAATTCAGAGTAACTGATATTATATGAGGGCTTTCTTTTTTTCTCTTTTTGGACAGATGTGATAAAAATGTCCTAGAATTGGTTATATTCCTGGTTGCCAATTCTGTAAATACATTAATGAATGGTTGAATTGCATGTTTTGAATGGGTAAATTGTGTATCACATGAATTCTACCTCACCAAAGCTGTCATTTTTTTTTTAAGGTTAGAATCTCAAGGCTTCTGAATCATTAAATAAGCCAGGAAAGATTTTAAAACATACTGAAATAAAGGCAGTGTGAGAAGGAAAATAAAACTGTGACTTTACTTTTCTTCTCAGCTAAACATCTTTTAAAAACATAGCTTTTGCTTTATTTCATCTTGTTTTTCTAACTTCCTCTTTCTTTTACATCTATCATCAACCTAGGTTTGAAGTATTCACACTGAACTTCAATCTTTCCTCTCTTTCTGTTACTTTTTTCAATCATCTGTAGTAACCTTCTCATTCCCTCATATGCCCCTTCTCTTTTGGTGTTGCTGACAGAACCTTAACTTACTCCTACAATGTAATAATATAGTTACTAAAAATTCTGTGAAAAGGATCATCGTTTTGTAAAATATAACATCCATTTGTGTCAATTAATTATTTTATCTCAGCCATGTTTTGAAAACACATAGAATCCTTTAGTATTGCAGCAAAATATGAACAAAATAGTTCTCAAATAAATATGCTTAAAGTATTCTTTTCATGTGGCTGCAATTTTTATTGTTTGAGATGTAGCTAGTATGGAGAAAAAATAATCACACTTTGAGTAAAAATATAATGCATGTATTTTAAGCTCATCTTACATTTGGAATTAATAAAACCTATACTTAATAGTAACCAGAGGGGAGAGGGGAGGGAATTTCAGGGGAAAAAGGGAAGGGATTATAGGAACAAGTATAAAGGACACATGGACAAAAACTAAGGGAGGTGGAAATTGGAGGGAGGTGGGGAGCACTGGGGAGGTGGGCTGGGATGGGAGTAAAAGACAGAAAACTGTGCTTGAACAACAATTAAAATAAAAAGCCCTACAGTTAATAATAAAAACATAATTTTAAAATTTAAATTATAAATGCATATCAAGAGAAATGTAGTAACCAATCCTTTGATACATTAAATTTTATCTTCTCAAAGTGTTATGTCTTTCAGAACTACTTGTTTCAAATCTCAAAAAGATTTCTAAAACAAACTTATTAATATTTTTTCACTTAGAAGCAAAAAAGATACATCTAATAGAAATAAAATTGAAATACAAAATATATTGTTTTAAAAACTTGGACCTCTAACATGAATTTGATTTCCTAGTTCCATATAATTCCATAAAGGGAAATCAGATAATGCTATAAGTTGTAGTTCATATTTCTAGGTCTCCTTTAGGAGATATACTGGATCTAGGCCAAGGCAAATGTCTTCAGATGGGCGTACTGTGAACATCACATCTCAAAATCAGTACAACAGAAAGAGCTCAGATGACCAACAATGTTGAATATCTGGCCCAGATATTTTTTAATTAATTTAAATCTCCATGTGAGGCCAGATAGTAAGAAGCTGGAAAAATTCCTTGGCAAGAGAAATGGGGAAACTGAGACAGACAGTTGATTCAGACTGCCCTCACCTGAGTCCTTCTTCACACACACTCCCTTAAGCATTAAGCCCTCAGGTCAATGAGGTTCAAATCATCTAGGAACAAAGTGTCAGGTCTCTTGACCACAGAAACAAAGTTTTGGTCAAACTAGACATCTAGGCCTTAGTAGTGTTTCAGCTGCAGGCCCAAAAGAACAGCAAAACCAGATGAAGTAATGCCATATGCCGTGGCTGGCATCAAGACCAGATCAAATTACTAATGACCCCCTACCCTAGCACCAACCAATCAACAGAGACCATGACACTGACCCTGTACTCTCATTTTGACAAATCAGCATGTTAAAGGATGAATCTGGAAAGCTGACAAATATTCTATTGCGATCCCCCCAGAGACTTCCCGTAAAATTCCTTCCTTTAGAAAAACAGACAAAAAAAACTTAAGGCAAGGAACCTAGCATGCAAGCTCTCTCTCTAGAGCACACTTTCACCTTCTTTCTTCAAATGTGTATCTTTGATTTATTTCCCCTAATCTCTGAAGGTTTCCAGGAGACTTGCAACCAAGGGAGCATCAGCACGTGGCAGCTCATCCCAGGCCAAACCCCTGAACCTGTCTCTAGCAGCCCTTCTTTTGCCTCTATAACTTATTTCCTGAGTCCACACAGTCCCATTGGCTCACTTCTTCCTTCATGACTTTCCTTCTAAAAGGCCTAGGCAGCTCTTTGAACACTCTTGAATCTTCTCTTTGAGTTTACTTCCACTTCGCATGCTAAATACACTTCCACTTGCATTAGGGTTCTTGGCTCTGAAATAAATCTTTCTTTACTGAGCTCAAAAACAGAGAGCCAACATCATGGCTAATATATGGACATATACATTTTATAAAATTGTTGAGATGCAAATAAATTTGGGGGAATACTTTGGATATGCACAAAAATTTGATGAAAATAATTCAGGGTTGCCCTAGTATGACTGAACATGGTCTGTTGAGTGGTTAAGCCAAGATGTTAAACTAAACTTATAACAACTATCTATATATAATTTGGTATGAATAAATCATATATTTTTAGATATATTCCTATAAACTATATCCATTCCTCATGTAAGATTTCTTTGACACACAATAACTAATAAGAGTTGGCCTCTTAAAATTTCCCCATGTGAATGTTACCATATATTCTCTCAACATTATGGGTATTTTTATCACCCTAGTGTATGTATCATTTTTGTTTTGATCCTTAATAACAATGGATATAAAACAGTGTTTAATTTATTAAACACATATAAAAATGTCTTCTCCTAGAAAATACCTTTAGATATTAATAATTGTTATTCATAGATGCAAACCAGGTATCATAATTTCAAGATGATATGATGTGGTATCTAATGAAAAGGATTTATCTAATGAGAAGTATCAGGGAGGCCCAGTGCAAGCCCTGTTTCAAACTAGCCTCCATATTTTCCATCTCTTGCCATTTCAATTTCCTATCTATAAAATGAAGTTGGACAATATAATTTCCGAGGCTTCCTTTCAGCTCAAACGTTGTGTGTGGTTTTTGAGTAATTTGCAATTTATTTATAAAGAGAATGGAAGGCGTTGCAGTAAACTACCAGTAAAATAAATTGTGGCATATGATTGTATTTGTTCTCAAAATCATTGAACATTTGAACATTTGGAATTTGTTCTATTGATGTAATGACATTCTATTCATATGCTGCTGAAACTCAATATTAAAAGAATATAAATATATAAGAAATAGGTTAACTAATCACCTGCTTTGTTGTAATAGGTAGACACTGCAAATTCATTATATTTTCAAAGGCTTTGCTTCCTAGCCTGTTAGCAAATATATGAACTCTGATAAACCAGCCTAAGGGCAAGCTTTGACCTTGTCTACCATTGTAATTTAGCTTATCAACAGTTCACACTATTACAGTAATGTCAGTGAAAAATAAATCACAGTCTATGCATTAAATTTTATGAAACAAAATTAGATGCTTTCTGATGCTGACATCATACTTGTATTTAATGACAGATCAAATAAACTGAAAGTGCGTAATGAATGGATGAAAATGTAATGGTTTGTGCACTCATACTTTGGGTCTCAGTTCACTTTATCATAGGACATAAATCCACTTTAATCTCAATGTCAGATTTTAAAACTTACCTTTCATGAAGTGAGAGTCAAATAAAAGCTAATTGATTATGAAAAGTTAGGAAACATACAAGGAAGGCTAGGAAAGTACTTGAAATAATGGACTAAGAGAAAAAGGAAACAAGAGTAGCATGAAAAAAAAAACGCCAGAGTGTTTACAGAAATGAAGTGTGTATATGTTTGTGCATATACATACATATACACATATACTGAATTGATGTTTACATTAAATTGGAATATTTATGGTAGCATTACTATGGGATTAAAATAGCCTCTGGTAGGTGGCACAGCAGACACACCCAGACCTCAAATTCACAGAGAGAATTTATTGTAACAGTCACATCTGGAGACAGGAAAGCAAGAAATTGTCAGAGTGTGTGCAGTCAGTATAAATTGCAGTGGTTCAGAGTGGGATGTATGACAGCCTCGTGGGTGACCAAAGGGATATCTCAGCATTGTTCCAAATAAAGCCTAAGCTTAGACGATCCACCACTACTGTGGACAACTGCTATTCACATTTCTCAAGAGATGCAGTATGAATGCATCTACTTCCAAAGGAAATAATAACAATGAGAGCCAATACTTTCATAGTGCTTATTATAATTTGTTATATAAGACAAACATTTTATTTGATCTAACACCGGTTGTATAAGGTAGGTACTATTGTTATTCTATCATACTGATGAAGAAACTGAGGCACGAGGAAACTGATTCAACAACTTGCTGAAGGCCACTCAGAGGGAGCCAGAATGTAAATTCAGGATTTTAGCTCCTGCATCTGTGCCTGGACCTGTATGCTATATTGCCTCTTTATGCCTAGTCCACGTATGTGATGTCTTTTCCTACCCAATACAGCACAGTAGTTAAAAGTTCAGCCTGTGTTTGCGTTGTTTGGCTTCAGATCTCAGGCTCCCAATTCATTTGCTGTGTGTACATGGTTATTATAATATTTCTGTGCGCTTCAGTTTTCAAGTCTTTAAAATAAGATAAGGATACTTTGTAGAGCTGGAGTAATAATTGAGTGTGATAGTGCTTACAAAGAACTTGCATGACCCACCCCGTCAATAAACATTAGCCAGTGCCTGGGACATAGCATGGTCTTTATTTGCTATAAAATTTGTGCATGAGATAAAGCAACTTCATAAAGCAAAAACTATTGGTGGCTCCTTTCCTGAGAAGGAGACTATGAACATATCGGCATTTAGAACTCCATCGGTGCCTTCTCAGGGACATACTGATGATAATCTATCCCTATACGCCTAGACGATTCTTTTAGTTTACAGAAATACAATGGTCCTCTTCTCCAAATTGTCTTTTCTTTGTGTTCTATTTGTAATGAGTTCTATTTGTGTTCTATTAATCAAGTTTGGCTATTATCATTTTAGAGCTTGAAAAAGAGAAAAAAAATAAAATAGCATTTGCAGATCTCAGAAAATATCTTTAAAAATCTGGAAAGGCAATAATATTTCACTTCCAGAATTGCAAAGTAGATATAAAGTAAAAGAGAACCAGTCTCAGTTTTTTGTTTTCAACATCCTAAAATGGATGCAAGACTCCAGAGAATATTCAAGAGCCTGGTTAATGGAGAATTTCTGTGAAGTACATACACACTTTGAAGCAGATAGTCGTACAAGCAAGCTAAGTCAGTCTCCAAGTCCCAAGCTCATCTACAACGTAAAATCAAGCTCCTAGATTTAAGGAGCCTAGTTCTCAACATTCAGAGGTGGGGAGGAAGCCGAACTCACAGTGTCTTCAGCCTCCCACCCATTTAAACCAGATCAACTGCTGCAAGGACTGCTCAAACATCCCTTGCTCTGGAGCTTCGGTTCAATATCTGAAGCCTCGGAAATAAATCAAGATCTTCAGTATGGTATAGCTTGACCAGAACTAGGCATTTATTTATTTGTTGTTGATTTCTTTACACAGTGTTTTTTCCCTATCCAACTACAGTATTTTCTTGTTGTGGTGATTTTATTCTTTCAAGATACCTTTATGAAATGTGATAGATTGTATTTTTCAAAGACAGCTACAGTAATATATCTGATGTCTTCTACAATGTGATCTTGTAACCTTCCTCTTACCCCATCAGGAGCTGGGACTTAGTCCAACACTGTGAGTCTGGGAAAGTCCTCTGACTGCTTTGATCGATAGGAGAAGCAGATGTGATGCTGGGCCAGCTTGTTTCCTGCTTTTGGGAATCCAGCTACCTTGTAAGCATTATGTTTTCTTTGAGAATCCCATATTTTAGGAGAACATAGAAAAGCCCTGAGATAGAAGATGCTGTGGAGAAAGAAAATGAAAGACAGAAACAGGCCAAGAAGAACTAAGTTTCCAGATATACATATTAGGAAATCATGTTATTATTTTCTCAGTTTTGCTCAGTGAGGGTTTTATGAGCAAAGGTTTGTGAGGGTTTGGGAGGAGGACTGCAACCCTAAAGGAAGAGACCTCCAGAGAGATTGAGAGATTTATCTCCTCAGGGTCATTTCTTTACATTGAATATGGTAATGGCCCTTGAAGTGTGTCCTCTTTGCCCCAGAAAACACTTTATTTCTCTCTCACTGATTCAGTCTCTGTTTTTGCAGAGCACAGGAAGCACAGGCTGTGCCAGCTGCCTTTATAAGCTCTATCCTTCATTTCTGGGT
Source organism: Carollia perspicillata (assembly GCA_004027735.1). Taxonomy (NCBI): domain Eukaryota; kingdom Metazoa; phylum Chordata; class Mammalia; order Chiroptera; family Phyllostomidae; genus Carollia; species Carollia perspicillata. The sequence continues at coordinate 7,436 of PVKM010034028.1, forward strand.
TCTTCTCCTTTTGATACAACCCCATGTACACACGGACTACCCCTCACCCTCACTGTGTGCCTGGTCAGGGACTGGCACATGGCGAGCTAGTGCTAGGGTCAGTGTGTGAGTAAATAATCAGTCTGTTCTCTAATTGGGCAACCTCATGTTGCCTATAGGATCAATAAATACACTGACATATAAAAAAACTAAAAATGTGAAGTCATTTTGGGAGTGGGTGTTCCAGCCCAGCTGCCTAGCGGAGTGCTTCCCCAATTTATTAACCACAAAATCATATACAAAACAAAATGGTTGTTTTAAACTACTAAATTTTGGAGTAGTGTTTTACATTGGAATAACTAATTATAAAACAGTGAATGGTTTGTCCAAATGTTCTTTTTTTCCTGTTGTCTTACTGTTGAAGCATTGCTTTTCACCACTTATTTAAAATAGTGCATATTTTTGTATACTAATGAAAAGGTTTATATATAAGATAAATTTATATTGCAATGGAACATTTCACTCTGTTTCATCTATTTTATTTCCTGATTATATTCTCATTTTCTTGCCAACAGATACTCTCTGATATTTAACTAAAATCGCCCTTTTTCTCTTGCTTTAAATTCCACACCTTCTTTTTATGTATGTATGAATGTGTGAATACTGATATGTATGAATGTATAAAAATGTATATTCATTTATTCACATATTTATTTATGAGTATATTGGTTTATTTATTAATAGAGTAGCATCTATGGTTTGTCATTCCCAAGAAATATGCTACAAATTGCAAAAAGATTACATGTAGTATTTTGACATACATTTATGAATTCAGGATGGAAACAAGGCCATCTTTGAGTAATGGAAGGAAATGCACACATATTTGCATACAACATGATTTGGCATGTGATTCTAACTCATAGACTCCGGAAAACAATTGGAACAACATAAATGTCAGTTGCCTTCATTTTCACACATGACCTGTATTATCCTGGTTAACTGAACAGTATTTTGCTACTACAGGGCTGTTCCACTGGAAAATCAATTGCATAGGGTAAAAATGAAAATGAAAATTTTTAAGTCCCATCCCTAAGTTTAACAGTGTCAAGTGCTTGTTCTAATGCTCCTTGTCTTGTTGTATGAACTTGGAACAGACCACGTGAAATTCACTTCAAAATTTCTTCACCTAAAAAGTAGGAGGAAGGTTTATTCAAGAATAAGGTTCTATTATCCATGAGTTTCCTCCCTGAGAGCAGGTGCTAGAAAATAGAATAAATAAGAGTTGTCAACAGAATTAGGTTGCTGAGAAGGTGATAGAGAAGACATGAATGAGAAGGATCTGGAAGGTATGATATTTCATACCTATATATTTCCTATTTCAACTTAGAGCTGACCTTGGGAAAGAGTTATTCTCAAAATAGAAAAACCTCTGACAGGAATCCAACATTTTGCCTCAGTGGGTGAAGACAGTATAAATGCCTGGTGATCACCCAGCTTTTAAGAGATCATTTTATATATAGAAAGATTAGTTGAATATGATGGAAAGAATTTCAAAATGGAAAGGGTGTTATAGTTTGGGAAGACTAGTTTTCAGATATTCTCACCATTGGATTCATGAACAAACCCAGGAGCTTCAATTGTCCATTAATCTCCTGAAATTGTATACAAAATCATGGGATATATCATCTTTTTGGAGAAGCTTTGCATATCTTTCATCAGCTTCTTGATAGCTCGAGTGGGAAATAAAGACTCTCCACAAATTTCTTTAAAATAATTTGGTCAGTGAGCATAAATATGGTCAGCTTGGGGAAAGCTTTATAAATGAACCGTGTCTCTTTTACTGCTGTGTCCTAATGCTGAAGATCAAAATATGCAACTCTAAACCATAAATTTCCTTTAAAATATCAATTATATAAATAGGTTTTGTACTCAGATGAAATAGGAGTCATTAATCAACACTTACCACGTATCACCTTTGCCTCTCTCAGGAAAGTCAGAGGTTTGGATGTAATGCCATACTCGTTACCGTACCAGTTGAAATACAACAGGGAAAAGCTCCAATTCAATGGTGGTGCTCCCCTCCCAAATGAAAATGTTGATTTACTATACAGAGACATGATCTTGGAAAACATTGACCTGTTTCTTGAGGTAGGGATACGGCTATCGAATTCTGTTGGCATCTGCTATCAGATCAATTATTGTTAAAATAAACAAATGAAAAGGGCTGCTAAAAATTTTTGAAAGTAAAATGAGTTGAAGATATATTTTATGCCAGTATGAACACTGAAACTGGATTTCAATGATTGAGTGTAAAAGTTTAATGTTAAGATGCTTTTTAAAAGGGCAAATTTCACCAGTAAAAATTAGTGAATTATTCCCAGCAAATGTCAAATAAAACCCATTTGAGTTATTGGTCCCTTTTTCACAAAAATAATACATTGATTTTTAATATGTAACTATAGCATGCTTTTTGCAAGGCAAATGGAGTATAACTATATTGAATGCTTAGGTCAAATAGTTAATACACTTTCAGGAAAGATACCATTAGTGACTGATCCCACTAATAGCCCAGTCAACCAGTATTAAGTACATATAGAAAATTACTTGGATATTTTAATAAGGGCATGTTTTTAGGGCCAATATTTCTTGTCTAGGCTAAACAGTACAAATGCTACCTGAATACAGAGAATTTTAGACTTTTATTACTTAATTAGAATAAATAGATATTTTGCCTCATCTGTTCATTATTGTGATCAAAATTTTGCTGGTGGGAACTCATTTTCTTCCATAACTTCAGAACAAAATCAAAGTTGTTTAGCGTGTAATGTTTTCTTGTAAAGTAATATTATTACTCCATCAGCACTCAGTGGGCAAACATATTTTTCAGCATTCCTCTTTTAATTAACTTGTCTTACAAACAAAGGCTACCAGATGAACACAATTTATCCACAGCATGTATTTTCAGCTAGGAGGCAGATAATTATTGCTCACTGCAGAAATAACGTTCTCCTATTTGCTCATGTAAAACAAACTTTAAATGGCATTTTACAGCGATAAAGATTACATAGCACAGGATGTCTTAAGAGAGGACAATTACCCAGAGGAACTTCTCATTAACCGGAAGGTCAGAAGTGAGAGACCATCACCAGCTCTGGCTAACACAAACCTAAATTGCCTTACTCTAAATGTAATGTCCTCATAATCACAAAAAGTGGTGAAAGTAAAGGTTACACAGTTATTGTGATATATTTCTAAGTGGAATTGTACACTGTGGAAAGTGCTTGGTACCTGCAACCTTGCCCCTTTTGTCTGGGGACCAGAGCATTGCAGAATAAAGAGGCTATGGAAGCGAACTGTCTCCTTTAATAATCTAGTGGCAGCTTGGCAACATTTAACTGTATTGTTCCAATTAATCACAGCAATTGCAAAGTGATCCTTAAGCATTAAGAGGACATCGTGCTTTCAAACAGAGTCCCTCAAGTCTGCCAACCGTGTTCAGCTGTGCTATGGCATTTTAGTGACGTATATGAGAACACGAAACACTAGAGAAAATCGTGCTTACCCATTTTTAAGCTGTGAATTAATTTGCTAAGCTGTGAAGTTTCACAAAACTAGGTCATTTGTTTTCTTAATCTAATCATCTAACTTTCCCCTGAAGTCCACGAGTTTGGTTTGCATTAAATCCAACACAGATAGATAAATCATCCAAGAAAACATCCTGCTTCTTTAATTCTAATTCTCCATACATTGTAAGACCAGCAATAATTTTAGTGATAGTTTTCTATAGGGAACATGAAAAGTAAAGAAATACAAACGAACTGCACATTTTGATGCAGTTCTAACCAAAAGTTTAGTGCCAAACAATGCATGCTTTATGGAAGCTTAGAAGAGCCTGGTTGTTGTCTAGAAGTAGTCCTGTCGGAGGGAAAGTTCTAAAACATACAAGCATCCCCAGACTGTCTGTGAGTGTGTTACACATTGATACAGCAGACATGCAGCTGCTTCATGGCTGGTCACACAGCTGGCTGGCCACTGTCAAGGCCTTGTAGGAGGAACTGGATTGGTCTATTTACCTCACAACAAAAATAAAATACCTCTCAATGCAAGAAGAAATTTGGAAAAAGAAAATTGTAAAGTTGATTAGCACATCTTGAAGAGAGTTAATCTTCCTGGCTGAAGAAAGAGAAAAAAGACTAGTGAGACACCTTTGTGGTTAATGTGAAACTGGCAGTCACCCTGGAGAGGAAATGAGAAAAAGCTCTACCATTGGCTTTGAGCCTTAGGACATTGAATGGCAGTTCACTTATCAGGGTTGGAAATATTTTTTCTTCTTCTGCTTAAAATGATAACTAATTAGGAAAAGCATTTAAGAATGAGTTTCTAGGGAATATTCATTTGGTTATATTCATGAAGATTGGGTCCAGTTGAGTAAGGAACACATTATTAACCATAAACACATTTAAACCATAAATACATAGGTAGACAATAGGAATCCCAGAGTAAGGAAGCTTTTACCCCAGAGTCCTATGAGTAAAAAGGGGTGAGAGCAGAAAGCAGTAATACGTTAAAGGGTCAGCTAGAATGGTTTTTAACTTCATCAGTGGATCCTGGTTTGAGAGTATTTTCAAGTATCAAAGGCATTAGAGATATGTGTCTCTTCCCCCACCCCTTTGAGCAACACGCCATAATTTTATAAGGTAGTAATTGTGTCTACTTTTTAATCTGTAAGAGAGAACTTACATTTTAGACTTAAAAAACTGACTTCTGGGGATGAAGAAAATTAGAAATACAATATTAAAGTTTGGGAAAGGGACAGGACCTACATAAATATAATAGAGAATTTGCCATGGAATGATAGGTTAGCTTGAAATTAAAATAAAATATATTCAGATTGGCTTCTTCTCTTGAAATAAACTTTGTTGTGCAAGACCCTCCAGGGTGACGATCAGGTGACTAATAGATGCCTTTGGGCTGGTCAGGTGAAAAGTGACTAGCAGGAGAATCCACCTAGTTCTGCTTGGCATGTGTATAGGTTAACTATGAGTACCCAGCATTAAGATACCCCCTGATTAACCTAATTTATGTTTGAAAAAACGAGGGGAATTAAGGTCGGGGTGGTGATGGCAAAGCAGATGCTTTTGTGTTTGGGGGTTTGTGGCTCTGTGTACAGGAGCCCTTCCTCATAAGGCATCAAGATGCTGCTTCATCTCACGATCCAGAGGCCAGGGACACTCGGAGCACCCTGGTATGCCCTGACCCTTCCCACGAAGAGAGAAGGAACACAATACAAACATTTATAGATCTTTAAATGCTTCACTGGTTTCCAAATTTATCCTAATTTAACTGTTGAAGATGAAAAACAAATTCCTATTTTACATAGGATTATAAAATAAAGATTTTTTAATATAGGAAATGTGAAGTAATCCTCTGAGCTATGACATAACTTCTGCATAAAACATGTAATAAATTAAATATTTAGTAAAAAGTTCCAACATGTTAATTTATTTAAATTCCTTATTGACCTGTTTTAGCCACCTTTGGAAATAATTTCAGTGCAAGTAATTCAATATGAGGCTAAATTCTATAACACATCTTACTTAAATTCGAAGCAAGCAACTTAGAACTCCATTGATAAATAATTATACAAATATTTCTATCCCTATCTTCATTCTTTGAATATTCCACATAAAATACCATTACTGAATAAAAAATAAGGCATATATTTTGATGTGGCAATATAGTAAATGTATCCTGGAGTCAGGAAAATGAAAATCAATCCAAGTATTTTGAGCCATTTTTGCTTAATCAGATCTGTATTTATCTAATGCAAATTTTTACCCCTCTTTTTTAGTTAAATGTTCCAAGATGCTCTATTACAGGTTGAGTCTTTTCAATCTCAAGTTAAAATATATGGAAACACCGTCTCATTTAAACAAAGTTTTTCTCCAACTTAGGGCCAAAAGGAAATACTTAAGCAGTGGATGACCGACCCAGAACCTAAACGCTACCAGATAACACCGTCTCGCGGTCGCCCCCTGCAGCTGACACTCAGGACTGCGTGGGCAACGGTGAGCTGAGGTTGTCTGATGGTAAACTGCTGAATTTCTTCGGCAGTTGCTGCTGGCAGGATTGAAAGCCAGCAGGAGAGGCTTGTTTATCAGCTTGCTCGTTAGGTTTTTTTTTCTCCCCCGCACACAAAGAAATCTCCTTAGTCAACAATTTGAAAGCAAACGAGAGAGCAAAAATAAATTTGCTTAATAACACCTGATTAAAGTATCCTCATTGTAAATAAACAATGATTATGTTAATAAAATGTATTTTTGTTTCCTCTTTTCTTGGTCTTCCTTTCTTTTCATTCTTCATTTCTTCTTCCCTCTCTGTCACTCTCTTTTTCTCTTTATTTCCATTATTTCTCTTTATTTTCCTTTATTTCTTTTATTTCTCTTTATTTCCATCTTTCTTTCTTTGGCCTTTCTTTCCTGAAATATTTCCAATAGTTTAAGAATTTAAACTGTAATCATTTAAAGTTGGCATATTCATAAAGGAGAGCAGCACAGAATAAATATAGGTTCAAGTCATAGGTTAAAAGAGGAAACAGATTAACCCATGAAGTATTAGTGAGAAGCAAAAATATTTATTTTCTGCTTATTTAAAGATAATTTTCCAGTGTTATGAACATTTGAGATAGTTAAGTACAGGGATCTGTCTATTATTGTGTTGTTATATGGTAATTAGGAATCAATGTTTTAAATATGTATATTGTGATTCCTATTTAGTGTTATATTATTTTTTAAACTTGGAAGAATAATGTAATGACAATAAATGATCAAGGAGTCACCAATCACGGTATATTGTGACCATTCTATTGATTAAAGTTATTTATTATAGCATTAGGTAGGAAATTATCTTAGTCACTTCTGGCTGCTCTAACAACAATACTATAGACTGTTGGCTTGAGCAATGAACATTTATTTTTCACAGTCTTAGAAGCTGGGAAGCATGAGATCACAGTGCCACAGTCTAATCCTGGTGAGATCCTCCTTATTGTTTTACCCACATGGTGAAAAGTGCAAGATCTGTCTCATCTTCTTTTTATGAAGTTATTAATCTCATCATGAGGGCACCAACCTCATGAACTATCTAACCCTAATTACCTCTCAAAGTCATCAATTCCAAATATTATCACATCGACAAATGGGGTTTCAATGTGTGAATTTTAATGGGAACATAAACATTCTATCCATAGCACAAATACTCCCAGAAAATTGATAAAAATGTTGTAATGAATAGTTACATTTTGCTTCTTCTTTACCCATTTTCTATCCTAATAACAGTGTCTGCATTCTTTTGTACCTTTCTCTCTAACTTATCCCAGATCATACATTCCAAGAGAAGCTTTGACAGCAGCTACAGCAGTGGCCATGTGATATAAACCCAGCCAATCAATGTATCCTATATTCTCAATCACAGTGGTAGAATTTGTGATAGGCATAGGGGATGTGTAAGCAGATATTTCTATTGGATTAGACCTGAGAAAAGGCAGGAGCAGGTACTATATGCCACCAGGATACTGTTACTAGACTGAAGGGGTCTATTTGCCAAGAAAGTAAGGATTTATTAAGGAGCCATGCCCAGAATCACAGGTAGCTAATGCATGAAGTCATGGCTCCCTTACGGATTACAGGGGATGGATTATCTAGGGGAAAATAATTAATCATTATGACTAATAGAGTTTGGGTTGTGGTCTCCACTGTTTGGTCGGCACTAAAGTAGGGATTAATTGATCATTGCATCTGGTCCTGATGTCAACTATGGAGTGGTTTTGTCCAATTTTGCAACAGTTTGTTCTGTGGGATTATTTTGCTTTCCTGGGTCTGAGCTAAAACACAACTGAGGCCAAGATATTATATTTAGTTTGATTGAAAACTCTATTTTAATTGTCAATAGACCCAAGATCTTGGTCCAAGACTACTAGATACTGACCAGAACCTTGAGATGCTGTCCTGAAGGTTTAATGATTAAATAAGGGAGAGGAAGGTGGGTGACTCTGGGCACTAGGTAAGACCAGTTCAGGTCAAAGGAAAAACTAGAAATAAAAGGCTATAGTAAAGAAAATAAGGCGTCTGTGTGGTTATAATATGAGTTTGTTCTAGTCAGAGAAAGTGGAAAATGCCCCGGTGGGTAGCTCGGTTGGTTAAAGCATTGTCCCAATATGCCAAGATTGAGGATTCAGCCCTGGGTCAGGGCACATACAAGAAGAAATCAATGAATGCATGAAGTAGAACAACAAATC
>PVKM010034029.1:0-15756 GCA_004027735.1 Carollia perspicillata
GTGAAACAAAAAAATGGCAGATGCACTGAAAGGCACCAAAATTGATGAGTTCAAAGACTGTTTTGAGCAGTGGAAAAAAAGTCTTGATACGTACAGGGGTGTCCAAACTGTCGGCGTCTCTGGGCCACACTGGAAGAAGAGCTGTCTTGGGCCACACGGTAAATACATAAACACTAACAAAACCCAAAAAATGTCATAATGGTTTAAGTAAATTTATGATTTTGTGTTGGGCCACTTTCATAACCATCCTAGGCCGCATGTGGCCTGCTGTCCACAGGTTGGACACCCCTGGACTATATTACATCAAGTGTACAGAACTTTGAAGGTGACAGAAGTTTAAACATGTAAGAATAAATACACAATTTTTTTATAAATAAATTCTTGGTTTTTGAGCTCCCTCATAATGGGTGTGTGTATGAATCTAGGAATAAATTCCTAGAGTCTGAGGTACGTACTCATACACCCACATAACCTCATTAGCATTGTAAAGTGATAATATATTTTTTGTAATCTATAAGTATGTTTTTTGTTAAAGTGTAATTGACATGCAACATTATATTAGTTTCATGTGTTCAACATGATACGAATATTTGTATATATTGTAAAATGATTATCACAATAAGTTTAGTTAACAAAAGCATGCTTATATGTATATTTATATAAATGCAAATATGTATATAGGAACATTATTGCTAATTGGCATCTGGTTGTAAGTTGCCATGTGGTATAAATTTTCACTTTAAATTGTTCCACTTAATCATTTTTATTTTCTGTAGTCCATCATTCACAACAACTCGTTTCATTTTTTTCAAAGCAGAAATATACTACATGCCAACACCCTCATTAATTCTACAGCCTCTACAAAGGAAGCCCTAACTTCACAGCATGGCATGTTTCCAGCTTGGCCCCCAGTCGGAATTCTGACCTGATCCCCTTTCACTTAGTTTTCCCCTGCTAATTTTATGCCATGATTTAGCCTCCTTTAGTTCTCAAACATCTTTCTCTTCTCTGCCTTCAAGCCTTTGCACCAACTGTCTCCTCCATCTGAAATACCCTCCACCCTTTTCTTATGGGAATTGGAAATCCCTAATCCTGCTTGAGATGCAGCCAAAATCTCACTCCTGTTTCGACAACTCTCATCCCCAGGGATTCGTATTCTGTACCTTTATTATAGCCCCTCTTTCGCTGAATTGTAATTTTTTGCTACTGGGGCTTGTCCTCCACCCGATTTAACCCATGTGCCTCTGCAATGCCTCACACAGAGGCAGAAACGGAGTGTAGGGTGGCAGGACATATTTTTGCTGAATATTGGAAGGAGTGTGTGAAAGCGTAACACATAATGTTCACATTAAAACCAAATCAAGGAGCTAATAATTTGTTCAGTCTTTAATAGATGATAAATATATGTAATTCAGCTTTACCTTATTACTAAATAAATACTTTGGCATTTACTTGAAAAAGTATCTTGTAGGCTTGAGCAGTGCTCTCAATTGAACTTGATGCAATGATGGAAATGTTCGTGCTTTCTAATACATCGCCATTACACATCTGTCTCGAGCACTTGAAGCAGCTAGTGGCTAGAGTGGTCAAGAAAGTGAATATTAGAGTCAGGAGTGTAAACCAGCCAGAGCAGCGGCAATGCAGGACTGCTGTGGTGCCAGGAGAAGAGACCCGGAGGGAATGCGAGGCACAGGGTGATGGGAACCCATGACGGTGTCAGAGGTACTAGCTCTTGACAAGTGTGCAACATGTGTGAGTATAAACTAGTCATTCTTAGCTCAGCAGGTGTTGGAAAATCTGTGCTGACTATATTGTTTATTCAACGAATTTTTGTTGAAAAGTAAGATCCCACGACAGAAGATGGTTATAGTAAGCAAGTTGAAGTAGATGCACAACTGTGTGTGCTTGAAATCTTGGATACCACGGGAATAAAGCAATTTACAGCAACGAGGGATTTGTATGTGAAAATGGACAAGGCTTTGCAGTAGTTTATTCCATGGCAGCACAGCCCACCTTTAATGATTTACAAGATCTGAGAGAACAGCTTCTTTGAGTTAAAGACATTGATGATGTTCCAATGATTCTGGTTGGCAATAAGCGTGACTTGGAAGAAGAAAGAGTTGTAGGAAAGGCACAAGGTCAAAATCTAGCAAGACAGTGGAACAACTGTGCATTCTTAGAATCCTCTGCAATATCAAAAATAAATGCTAATGAGATCTTTTATGATCTAGTGTAGTGAGGCAAATTAACAGAGAAACTCCAGTGTCTGGGAAGGCCTGCAGAAAGTCATCATGTCAGCTGCTTTTAATATGCTAAACGCATTGTTGCTCTGAGCCAGGTCTGAAGAACTGCTGCCCAACTCAGCAGTGCCAGCATTCCAGCTTCAGTAAGCCTCCCGACACCTTACCTGGACTTTCTGTGGTGGTACCCTGTAGGAGGCGGATGAAAGCTACTGCATCAGTTTGCATGCTCTAATCACTTCCCACTATCACAAGAGAGATTTTTACTTACACAATAGTCCTAGAGTATGCAGCTGGTAAAACCAGAGGCTACAACTTATACTGGTTTAGTATTTTTGCCTGTTAGTGATTGCTTCACATGTGTAACATTTAGTTGAAATGTTAAATGGTGGATGAGTACCGTGGACGTGAATGTGGGAAGTAATTTTAACCATGTGTAAATTGGTCACAAGGCCTAAGTTGCAGTAATGATTGCTGTATTTAACAATGCCTTATTGCTTTGTATACATTAATGTTTGAGTGTGAAGACTGTGTATCTATCCAATAGGGAGCCACAGTATTTAAATTGACCAACCTAATGTTATAGCTACTTAGAAGTGCCTAAATGTAAACTAAAAACCTTAATTAAAGTGGTGCTATTTTGTATAATTTAGCATCAGTAGCTCAATAAATTTGGATTGCCATGCAAGGGCTTCCATTATTAAAAAAATTAAATTTTTAATCTTATTTAATTTTAATTAATTAAACTTAAATTCCAATAACCCTATGTAGCTAGTCCCTTCCATATTGGACAGTGAAAGTCTATAGTACTTAATAAAAACTTCCCAGAGTTCATGTATAGGTTCAAGGTGTCTTTCTTTTTTTTTTTAGGAGTCCTAGATTCAGGAAGTAATCTATTGATATAATCAACACGAGGTACCTGATATAGAAAAGAAAATCTGCCTGAGTTTACCAATTAATCATTTTTGTTTATATGAAATGTTAACTCACTTTCAGAAATTAATCTTTTGTGCTTAGCTTCATTATGTATTACATAATAGGAACCAAATCAGGGAAGCAATATTTGTGTTCATTTAAATAGATCATATCTTTTTCTTTTCTTTTTTTAAGGCTTATTTAAATTACATCTATTGGGGTAACACTGGTTAATAAAATTACATAGGTTTCAAGTGTACAGTTCCATGGTACATTTTCTGTGTGTTGCATGCTCGTTTACCACCCACCCTCAAGTCTCCTTCCGTCACCATATAGTCGACCCCTTTACCCTTTTTCCTCTGGTAACCACCACACTTCTGGTATGTGTAAATAGGCTTTTAAACATGACCTCAGTGACTATATGTGACTACATTATTGACTAGACTGTAATTTAAGCAATCTTTCATTGTTTCCAGTGTTTCACTCCCACAAACATCATAAAACTGTGTACTAGTTAAGAGCATAGGCTTTGACACATAACTCATCTGCCCTAAATTCTACGTTCATGACTTATTGGCTGTGTACTCTTGAGAAGTTATTGAAGAATTTCTTATTATTTTTACATTTTTAAAGTACATTTTATTGATTTTGCTATTACAGTTGTCCCAATTTTTTCTCCCCTTTCTCCCCCTCCTCCATGCACCACACCCCTCACCCTCTACCATCTCCCCTTCTCCCCCCACAGTTCACGTCCATGGGTTGTACATATAAGTTCTTTAGCTTCTCCATTCCCTATACTATTCTTAACCTCCCCCTGTCTACTTTGTGCCTAGCTATTATGCTTCTTATTCCCTGTGCCCTTTCCTCCCATTCTCTCCCTCTCCCTCCCTACTGATAACCCTCCATGTGATCTTCATTTCTGTGATTCTGTTCCTGTTCTAGTTGTTTGCTTAGTACTTGTTTTTGTTTCTTAGGCTCAGTTGTTGATAGTTGTGAGTTTGTTATCATTTTACTGTTCATAGTTTTTGATCTTCTATTTCTTAGATAAGTCCTTTTAACATTTTGTATTAATAAGGGCTTGGTGATAGTGAACTCCTTTAACTTTGCCTTATCTGGGAAGCACTTTATCTGCCCTTCCATTCTAAATGATGACTTTGCTGGACAGAGTAATCTTGGATGCAGGTTCTTGCCTTTCATGACTTCAAATACTTCTTTCCAGCCCTTTCTTGCCTGCAAGGTTTCTTTTGAGAAACCAGCTGGTAGACTTATGGGCACTCCTTTGTAGGTAACTGTCTCCTTTTCTCTTGCTGCTCTTAAGACTCTCCCCTTATCTTTAATTTTGGATAACTTAATTGTGATGTGTCTTGGTGTGCTCCTCCTTGGGTCCAGTTTCCTTGGGACTCTCTGGGCTTCCTGGACTTCCTGGAAGTCTGTGTCCTTAGCCAGATTGGGGAAGTTTTCCTTCATTATTTGTTCAAATAAGTTTTCAATATCTTGCTTTTCCTCTTCTTCTTCCGGCATTCCCATGATTCAGATGTTGGAATGCTTAACGTTGTCCCAGAGATTCCTAAGCCCCTTCTCATTTTTTGCATTCTTGTTTCTTCATTCTATTCTGGTTGGATGCTTATTTCTTCCTTTTATTTCAAATCGTTGATTTGAGCCCTGGTTTCCTTCCCTGCACTGTTGGTTCCCTGTGTATTTTCCTTTATTTCACTTTGTATAGCCTTCATTTCTCCCTTCATTTTGTGACCGAGCTCAATCAATTCTGTGAGCATCCTGATTACCAGTGTTTTGAACTGTGCATCAGACAGGTTGTCTGTGTCCTTATCACTTAATTCTTTTTCTGGTGTTTTAATCTGTTCTTTCATCTGGGCCATATTTCTTTGTCTCAGTGCACTGTCCAGATGAATGTTTCTTTGACTCCTTGGTTGTTGAACTTCCATGCAAATGTTTTTCTGGCAGTTCCGGTTGTTCTTTGTTTTCAAATTAGTCATTATCCTTCTTTTGGTTGTGCGAGGAAGTGAAGTGTTTCTGCCTATACCTCCATCTTGGTTGGAACTCCTATATCTTTTGCTCCCTCAGGATTGGTTAAAAAATGTTTGGCTTCTAAGCTCATGGTAATAGGTAATTAGCTTTAGTTCTACAGAAAGCAACCACAAATAAGTAAATTCCAGTAATATCCAATAGTATAGAACCCCAAGGTGCAATTTAATAAAGCATAGACTTAGTGTATAATCTTTTATTCCATTGGGGCACCATTTGAGCCTGTGAAGCAATAATTTCCTAAATTGCACCTCAGTGGCCTAAGTGTTAATTCTGCTCCCAGAGATTTCTAGTTTTAAGTCAAGGGGTAGGTTTGGCACTATGAAATCTGAATCTACAAATTTTATTTCCTTTAAACCCCTAGATTAAGAAACCACAGCTTTCAAAATGAAACTGCAAATTAATAGAAGAATCAACGGAATTGCATACATATTGTTCAGAAGCTAGGAATTGTTTGACTCAGTGTTCAGGACATTGAAGCAAAGTTTTATGTTCTGTTATGTTTATGTTGGTATTGACTATCTCTGGAGACTAGTTATTATCTACTTCTTTTTTTATTTTGATTTTTTGGGTCTACTTTAATTTTTATTGCCCTGTTTTATAATGTGCTTGGTTTTGTAAGCTATCTGATACTTGGAAATTTCCCCTCAAGAGAAAATGAATTTCTTTTCTGACTTTATTGACTAATAATATCCCATATGAGCCCCACATTTTGGGTGGGACAAAGGAAACTTATTTAGTCTAATCAAGAATATTTAATAGTCCCTTTAAATAGAAATATATTCCAAGGTCCTCATTTTTTCTGATTTTCACACTTTCTCCACTTTACTCTCTTTTCAGGAGCTGCTTGGCATGGAAGCAGCTTACATGGACCTCAGGAAAGGTAGTGTATAGAAATCATGGGGTTGAGTTCTATACGTGCCTTTTCCCAGGCGATAGCCGTGGAGTGGCTAATAGGACCACTTTTTGGGCTGGCGAATATGCTGATGCATGGCAGGTCCCATCTGCTGGGAGAGAATACCCTTCTCTACTCTTGATTTCTATGAAAAATGGTTTTCCTAAAGCATGCTCTATGGCCTTTTGCCCTTCTCCTTACTCTCCTCCTGGCAGAGGTGGTGTGAGGTTCTGGTTGGAAGGCAGCAGGTTTCTTGACTGTTTGGAGAACATCTATCCAAGGCCCTGAGTGTGGTCCCTTTTTTCTTTCCCAGTGAGAAGAAAGGGCAGGTAGTCTAGGGCAGGTAGGTCTGCTTGCACACTCATATTCCTCTTGTGTGTGCTGTGTCAAGTCTGGGTGCAGCTCTGGGTAGGGAGATGTCAGACCCATCGACTCTCACAAGTTGCAGTCTTTGATGTATCTGTACCACTAAGTAAAAGGGATATTGTAACCTCTGCCTTTACTCTTTTATTGCATTTCTCAAACTCCAGGTCCTGGATTGGTGGTTGGGGTTAGGAAGAGGTATGGCACTCAGATAATTCCAACGCACTAGTGTCTTTGTCAAGAACATAAAGAAATGAAAAACTGGAATTATATATTCTTGGGAAGACTTTTGGATAGCCAGAAAAATAAATCATTTGACCTTAACTTTAATAGTTTTCTTCCTTCCTTTCTTCCCACCTTCCTGTCTCCCTTCCCTTCCCTTTCTTCCTTCCTTCCTTCCTTCCTTCCTTCCTTCCTTCCTTCCTTCCTTCCTTCCTTCCTTCCTTCCTTCCTTTCTTCCTTCCCTCCTTCCCCACTCCTTCCCCTCCTCCTTGTTCTTCTTTGTAAAGTTTTATTTAAGGCTAGACCTTAAATCTAGTCTAAACTAGATTTAGACTACTTGCTCAGGATTTGGCCGATGAAGGGACTGTATTCCCTGTAGCATTTCTGAGCCAGATCCGAGAACTCCTAGGAGATATCTTTGGCTTTGGGATGGTAAGGGTTGACCTTTGTCAGGGATCAGTACAGGTCTGGGTTACTTGTGTTGGTTTGCAATTTCCTGTGGATTTCTCTGACATACTGTTTCAATCAACAGATGCAGTTTTTGCTTGTGAATCTTAGAGAATCAGACAGCAGCTTTACAGAGAAAAATGAACTTTGTTAAAGAAAATAAAAGGAAGCCCCTACTGTGTTGGTATCAATCTCAGCCTAGGTAGAAGAGAAAGAAACTTGGAAAATTATTACAGATCCAGAGCCCACAAAAGGAAAAGGACATTAAAGAAAGCTTGTATCTAAGATGCCTACTCCTAGGAATTAGACTGGCCTTGAAACAGAGCATACAGTCTCAGGAATGTCCAAATTTGTGAATGCCATGAAAATATATACTTTGCATGCTATTCTCATCTGTTAAATGGGGCTGTGTAATGCCCACCTGACAGAGTTGTTTCTGACATTGAGTTAAATCATGTCGTATATAAGAATCATTTCAGGAGTATGACTCAAACTATTAGGTACGATAGTTAGTAAACTGAGGAGGGGAGGAGTGGGGAGACATCTCACCCGTTGATTCAGCAGTCCTGAGCCAGCTGTTCTGAACACTGCAAGCAAAAATAGCGTAGGAGGAAAGGACTCCTTGAAACTCTGTGAACTGGGAAAGGGAGCCTCTGTAGCAATTTTGCTAACTAAGACAAAGGAGCCTTCACTAACTGAGAAAGAAAGCCTTTGTAGCTATACATTATTCCCAAAGTTTAGAAGGGGGAGGAGGAGGGGTGCTTAGAGGCTGACTGAAGTATACAACCCCTGAATCCCGATAGTCGGTGCACTCACTTGCTGAGTGCCCACTTGTAGCCAGGTGTTCAAGTGTATAGAACAAGTTTACTAACAAACTTACTACTACTTTATTTTCTCTCTACATTTTATAAATAAACCTGTTATCTCGTTTTCACTATACACGTTGTCTCTCACTTACATTCATCTCTTGCGAGCAAGGAAAGAACCAAGGAGAGCCAGGAGCCCCCTGACTCAGGTCTCCCCAGTAACAAAACATGTACCTCTAGAACACAACAGATTACCGCATATTATTTATTTGATTGTAAGTATGAATAACTGAAGCCATAATTGTTTGATTGTTAAGTTCATGAATGCCAGGAATTTGATGTATTTATAGGACCCTGCAGCATTTCCTTGTGAAAAGCAAGCAGTTCATCTGAATTTTTTTTGTGTGTGTGTGAAAAGGAAAGGAAAGGTTTATTTAAGGCTATACAGACTTAAAGTAGTGACCCAATGTCCCCATTAAACTGTCCCCATCAAAGTCCTTTAGGCCAACTACTGATGCCCACAGTGCTTCCTTCTCCCCCTGCCCTTATCCGGGCTACTGTAAGTCAGGAAAAGCAGCACACGTCCATGTTTCCAGGCCACTGGCACCATCAGCTGTGTCACCGTCCAGGCAAAGCCTCTTCTTTCCTCCACCAGAGGTGTAGGGGTCTGCAGTCTCACCAAGCCTTGTGGATCCCCTCCTTGCAAAGCTTCGAGGGGATCTGCACCCTTGCTAAGACCCCATGGTCCCCCTCCTTGCAAAGCTGCAAGGGGATCTGTACTCTTCCAAGTCCGTGTGGTTCTCCTTTCATCTGAATTTTAATTGGCAATTCCCGACTTTTGAATTGTGGTTTAGATAGGTCACTGCATTTTAGTTTTCTTTAAAACGTGGCACCTGTCTTTATTTGGCCCTTCCTGGGTACAATGAGTATGGATGTGCAATGTGTTGTAGGGTTTGAGGAAGCGTAGGTGTTTTTAGAGCAACTCTGCTATTACCAGGCTTATTTCACTGAGAGAGCAAACTCAGTTTAGCAAATCATTATTTGTTTTGCAACAGATAAAGAAAATAGTAGTGAAAATTGGTGGTGGTCTGATGTGTGCTCCCAGCTACCAATGCTAAGCATTAATGAGCAGAGTGCAGAAATGAAGTTGTTTTAGAATAATATGGTCATCTAAATTCAGTCACAGGCAAATCAAAACTCTTGAGCTAAAACTGCATCTTGATTTTCTGAACAGCCACATGCAATGCCAAGAGTCACTCTAATTAAAATTCTGCAATGTGATACAATAGGAGAAGTGATGAGTTACCCATTTCAAATCTGCCACCCCATTGCCATTTCATCAGATAGCTGGGAGAATATCCGGTACTCTTCAATTCACTTGAGGAAGTATTTATTGAGCATCTACAGGTGTTTGGAACTGTGAAGGATAGGAAAGCTTTCCCAAAAGCTGTTTCTTCATGGAAAGTAATTGATTGGAAAAGACAGGTTCACAAGAACAATTAAGAAATAATGTAAGAGTTTAAAGTTAAGCATCTAGAAAATTGGTGGAAACAATAATTTCTTTAAGAGTACAAAGTGGAGATTTCTGTGTGTTTAGGAAGTTGAAGAAAACTGGGTAAGGGAGACAAGGTCAGAACATGAAAGTTAAACTCAGACCAGGGGCGACAGAAGGGGTAGGAAGCACACCTCAGGCCGTGTCGTAGGTTCATTGGCTTGGCTGGTGAAGGGAGTCTAGGAGGCGGAGTTTTGATTGTGAGGTCCTGATTCTGGGCAGAGAGTGATGGTCAAAGTCAACAAGTTCATGAAAGCTCAACTTAGGGGTTTGGTTTCCTTCTGTAGGCAGGTGTGAGCCACTGGAGAAAGCCAGAAGCCATGCAGACAGCCATTGTGGCTTTGAGACTTGTGTGGGCATGAGTGTGTGTGGGCAGTGCTATTCCAGGTCTTCACTCAGGACAAGGGGTGGGGTGCTGTGGTGCAGAGGAAAATTCTGGATTAAGTTGCTAGGACATGCTCTTTCAGGGCTAGGAGTTGGGTTAGCAGTGATGGTCGCAAGAGAGCTAGTTGGGTGGTTTGACCACTAGAGGGAGGGGCTGTGTGAGGCAAGGAACCTCTGTAGATAGCTTTGGTTCTTTGCCAAAGAACAAAATCTAGAGTTTCAGATGTGTAAGGAGTGTTTTTATAGTTGCAACCTAACTTACGTGGACTGTTTCTCCACTGGCTCCTTTTCCTGAACTGCAAACCCCAGCCCAAGAAAGAGAAAAGACATAGGAAAGAATATGAAGGGAGCTCTTCTTGGAACATCACACAGTTGCCAAGCCCATATGCTTAAAATACCACTTACATAGTGTCATTTTTCTGTTTATAAGCCTAAAATAAATCCTTAATTTCAACTTTACTTTTCGTAAGTCCCCTTAAGATCAGAATACACTTGTCTGTCTGTCTGTCTGTCTGTCCATCTATCATCGTCATCTCATTGAGTTTCCACCGTTGTAGATTTGTGCCCTTTATTTCAGTCAGGTGAGTCTCCACACTGACTGCTGTGACACCGTAACCATTCCTGTTTTCATAGAGGCATCGTTGTTTTCCTAGCCTGGAAACTGCCAGATGTTTGGCTTGTTTTCAAATTCTCCTCATTCTTCAAATGTCTGTCTCTATCCCCACCTGTTCCATGAATTTTTCTCTCTCAATTTGAACCCGGAAAGATCTCTATTTTTTAATCATTAAAGAACTTGATAAACATAGAGCGTAGACTTAGAAGGGACTGAGTCCTTAAGATGTTGAGGATTCTAGAACATAGGAGTCACAGGCTTTGTAATTGTGTTTCTGGTTCTGTTGTAACAGGATCGAGACCATTGCCCTGAGAGGTGCAGCCTCTGTTCAATATATTTGTAATGGCAGGAAAATGTCAGCCCATTTCATTTCTTTTTCTTCCAGAGAGGTTTTATTTTCCCTGTCTTCCTTTTGACTGTGGGAGCAGGGCAGAGAATGTGCCTATATGTCTTCGCATCGGGTGATGCATCACAAATTTACTGAACAGCAACTGTGTTTCAAGCATGATGCTAAGCACTGGTGCTCATAATGTACTGTGAAAGTGAGCCTGCTCCATGATAACAAAAAATATTTGTTAAGTAACAAATAAATATTTGTTAAAGAAGACAGGAGAAAGAGACAAGAAGACCAACTATTATTACTGACTCTCCAGAATATGGTCTCTTTGGTTGGGTAGCCTGACTTTGAACGTTGGCTCTGACGCTAGCAGTTCACTAAACTGTGTCTCAGTTTCCTCACTATAAAGTAGAATGTTCGATTTGAATGAGATAATGCATGTAAAGTGCTTTGTACACAGTCTGTCTCATAGGCTCTCCACAGACGTGGTGGCCATTACATATTGATTGGATTTGTTGGGTAGTGGCATGTGCAGAGTGCCATGGGGAGCACAGAGGAGGGGCTGCTGCTCAGACCAGCACACCCCACCAGAGGATGAGAGGGACTGGTCAGTGAAAAGGTATGTGAAGGACAATCTTCTGGGAACACTCAGCTCTGCCAGACTTACAGGAAAATGTATAACAGTGACTGAGCAAAAGTGGAGTTGACCTTTATGAATGGAAGACAGTACCAAGTGTTCTCAGTTAGAGATGTCATTGGTAATGTGATATTATTCTAAGAATGCCAGGCAAGTGACACCTCCTAAGACAAAAATTGAAATAGGTTACTCTGTACTAGCTATGCTCAGTGTTGTTATAAGGGATGTCTGAAAATACCTGTAAAGAAGGATGACCAACTAAGAAAAACACTGGGCATCATGTCAATTGCTCACTAATATCTATGTTTCTAACACATATTACACACAGGATCTGATCACTTTTATCTCCATTGATCCCCTTGGCTTCTGAGGAAGAAATACCCTCAGAAGACAAATGCTAGAGGGCCAGATGGAGGGAACTGTATTTTTTATAATCATGTATAGAGTTTTGCTGTTGATGTACTGCTGGCCACTGGGGTAGAAGTTGTTTTCTCTACATATTTCTAGGCAATGGTAAATACTCTAACTTATGGATATCTCATTTACTGGCTACCAAACAAAGTGTTTCTGAAAAGAATAGATATTTTTAGAGGTTTATTGAATAGATTTTTGTTAGCCAAAAATGGATCATTGTGACTTTAGTAAAGGCACAGAGTACTATCTGGCTCATTAATATATGTCGTATTAAAGTGGATCCTCAGTCTCCTAAAAGTATCTCAGAACAAGGTATATGGTGTGATCCGATTTTTATAATGTAATGTACGTGTACAGAAATATTTACGATATATGTATGCACACATGTGATCACAGAGAAAGCTTCAGAAGGATACACGAAGGTGATTAGGTAGAACAGGTGGGCTTGCATTTTCATAACTTATATGCTTTTGAATTATATTAGTCAGGGCGGACTATTTGCTGTAGACCAAGCAGAGTTGATGGTTCAGTGGACATAGAAGTTTAGTTTTCCTTCATGTAACCATTGCAAGGTGGTTCCTGGGCACTGGGAAGGAGCTCTACTTCACACAGTCGTTCTGGGGCCAATTTTCAACATGCAGCTCAGGAGATTTTCCTGGTGCTAATATCACATCCGATCCTCTGGTCATTGTCAGCCAAGTGGCAGAAGGAAAATGACCATAGAATATTTTTCATTCGCCATATAGTGCTGCTGCCGGTGGCGGTGGTGCTGGTGGAAGTGGAGGGGTGTGTGTGTGTGTGTGTGTGTGTGTGTGTGTGTGTGTGTGTGTAATGAGCCAGGCCTGAAAAGGGCACTTCTGCTTACATTTAATTCACTAGAACTCAGTCACATGACCACATCTATTGCAAGGAAGGTAGGTAACTAGAATCAGACTGTGTTCTTAGGAGGAAGAGCAGAACAAAAGTTTTGTGAACAGCTAGCAGGTCCGACCATATTCAGGGTTTCTGGTCATCAAATATCCAGGTTCTCTCTTTCATTCACATAGTGGACACACTTACCCTCTCCTTTAGGGGAGCTAACTCAGTGCTCCATCCAAATTCTACATAAGATTCAAAGGCGAGGGGTTTCTGGGTGATGTGAAGTCTTCTCAGACATACCCAGATATGGTCCCTAGTGGCCTGGTGATCTGCATATGAAGAAAACAAGTCATCTTCTCCCTCCCCCAGGGACGACACACACATTCACACACTGCAGGACAGCGGAGCTGGGGTGGTGTAACTGTGGTGATAACCTGCATGCAGGAATGGGGAGCATGAGAGTCGAGTGGCAATCACTGGTCAGGGCAATGATGAAACCCTGCTGGGAAGGCTCCTGTCTGTGGCAGTGAGGAAAGTTCTTTAAATCAGTCCTGCTTTTGCTGCTTTGGAAAAAATCCCCGTGTCTATGGAGTGACTTGGGTCTGGGTGTGCGTTCTGTGTCCACTGGCCTTCACGGTCATATGTGAGGTGAGCACTGGAGTGAGCCTTCCTCAGGGCCTGACAGCTTTCTCAGCTTGCTTTCCACCTGAGCCGATATGGGCGCTGTAAGTCTTTTCAGGCTTGAATAGTCGAAGGCATGTTAGTCTAGGCATAGGTTTCCTATGTTTGCTTGGCTTATGATCTCTTTGCTTCCATTTGGGAGTAACCACACCTCAAATTCTTAAGACACAATACTCAAGCCTTATCCACTTCTTGTCTCCCCTAACCCAATGTTTCTCTCCTTCAGCTTCATGGTAGCTCTCTGGCAGCCATTTGAAACTAAACACTTAGGTGGAAAGGAAACATACTTAATTAGATATTTGTTATGGTGTTTTATCTGTGTGTTTAACTAATACAAATTAATGGGCCCTTCAAAGCCCATTTTTAGTTTAGTTTCTTATCATTTGTGGTTCTGAAGCAGTTCAATTTTTCTGTTCTACAATGTCTGAGTTTCTATATTTTCCCCATTTTTCTTTGGTCTCTACTTGCAAATCAACCCATTATTTTTGGAGCGCATGTATTTCTTATAAATCTTTCCTAAGTGCCACAAATAATAATTAACATACTCTAATATCTGTTTTCTCACCACTTCCCCCACAGCTACAGGCCTTTCAAGATAGACTTTTTACCAAATATCTTGTTGCTGTAGACTGTGTGTCTCCATCTCTGAGCCTTTACTAAAAAGTTTCTCCACCATGTGCTCCTTGTCACATACGTTAGGGTTTTGTTACGGCAGCGTGCCACGTTAAGGGATATATTTCTTTATTAAGTAGGGAGTCTTTTGTGTGTCACAAACAGATCCCAGGCTGTATAATGACCCACATACATTTTCAACAGAAGCGTTTTTCTTGCTTAGGTAAGTGATCTAAGCTGGTTCTCATTTAGCAGGGGATGGTCTGTGTTTGTCATGGTCATTCAGACATTCAGGCTCACAAAGGCTCTGCCCTTCTTACCACAAAGCTTTAAAGAGTCCCCTCAGCATTGTCATCCACCAGCAAAGGAGGCTCAGGGGACAAAGAACTGCATGCTAGATTTTAAAGGGTCAGGCTGGCCCATGGCTTCTACTTACCAGTAGCACACAGGCCAAGGACTGGACTTAGCCCCATGGTTGCACCCAGCATCAAGGGAGGCTGGGAAATTTGGTCTGGTTGTGTGTTCAAGTAGAAGATCATGTCTGTTTTAGTGATCAGCTGGCATATACTGCTTGAATTAAAAAAGAAATCTTGTAATCAAAACCCTATAAGATAATTTTATTTTTTTCCCTAACTTCTGTCTGAGTAATTTTGCTACTTGGAACTTATTCTAGGATCACGATTGAAGAAGTGATTAGTGACTTCTTCACCAATCAGTTGTATTAGTGACTCCCTGTATATACGATTAGTCCTGTATTCAAGGACATACTATGGCAGGATTATTCATGAGAGGGAAAATTGGAAATGGCCTAGTGATAAATCCTCAGATGTTGACTCCTATGTACCCTTTAGGACAATGATGCCAATCATTGATATTAAAAGACATTTATGTCATATTAAGTGAGCAAAGGATGTTACAGAATAATACATCCAATATGATCATGGTCTTGCATATTTTTGTATCTCTATGGCTTGAAGTTTGGAAGAGTATCTCAATGGTAGTACTGGTGATCCATGGTTGGTTAGATTATAAATAACTTTTTTACTGTCTTCTTATCAGTATCGCCTATGTTATGTATAGTGGATATAGATAATTTTGGTAATTGAAGGATCAATTCTGTCGATACTTGTGGTGGAACAGCCCTGGTTCTGCATCTCATGTCCTGACGTGGAGCTCTCTCCTGGTGCTGTCTTAGTCGTGAGGTAGAGACGTAGCTATTTGCTGTGGAATCCCCTGGATTGTTGTGCTCTCTGTATTCAGGCCATCGCCAACTTCTCCCTGTACCCCACTGAATAACTACCCAACAGTAGTGAGGTCCTTGATAAAATATTTTCACAACATCTGCTCATTTAATCTCTACAATAATTATAAGAAATAAGAGTAGTGGTTATTTTTCTAATCAGGGATCCAATTCAGAAAGATGACACGACTTTGGCAGTGTCATCCCTAGTGAGCGCTGGAGCCAGTCCTGAACCCTCGTCTTCTGCATGTAGACCCTGCCTGTCCCACCTTGGTGACTTCAACCCTGGCTGCACCTTCCGTCGCCTGGAGGAATTCACCAAAGGGAAGGACTAACAGACGACTGTGTATGGGGAGTTGAGGATGTGTTCTTCTGCTTCACCCTGAGAGGTAAGGTGGGTATTGGTAGCCTTGCAGAGAAAAGGAGACAGTGTTAATTCTGGGGTCTCATGGAGAAACAAACTAGCAAAGAGAAAGGAAAAAAAGCCAGGGTGCTCA
>PVKM010034030.1:0-15727 GCA_004027735.1 Carollia perspicillata
CCAGCTCCGGTCAGAGGGAAATGAGAGGACAGGGAGTGACAAGCCGGAGCCAAGGAGGGCTGGCCGGTGGGTGAGTGGGCTGATGGGTTGGTTCGCTGGGAAGGCTGGCAACCTGAGGGGAGTCAGTGGTGCCGCGATCCCTCACTTGTCGAGGGAGTTACGTTCCAGAGACCCCCGTGATAGGTGAAAATCCGCAAAGTAGCGGTGTCCTATTTATCTTATTATTTACATATATTTTAAGGCTTTATAAACCCTTCCCACACTCCTATAAACCTTCCCCACTCTCTTACTAACCTTTCCCACACTCTTAGAAACACTTCATATGCCCTTAAACACTTTCTACACTCTTAAACCTACGTAATTTTAACAACATAAAATTCTATATGGGTACAGTATACCACAAAATCCTGTACTATAGTGAAAACTCCGCGATACAGAATTAGATATATATATATATTTTAAAAACCCGCGATACAGCGAAGCCGCAATAAGAGAACCGCGATATAGCGAGGGGTGACTGTAAGTTGGTCCCCGAGGCCCACCGCAGTGCCACACAGTGACATTTAGTAGCTGTTTCGGGGCTACCCCAGGAAGGAGGCAGTGGTGGCAAGCGTGTGGACGGTTCCTTGGGCAGGGTGTGGAGTTCAGAGTAGGAGCTATTTACCTGCAAAGAAGAGCATGTTTATGAATTTTAAGTCTGTAACAGCTGTTCTGTGCACCAGCTCCTATCCCCACATCTGTGTTTCTGGGTTTTCCTTCAGCTCTTCGAAGATACTGTATCACAGGCCTCTGCTTTCATTATTCTGTGAGAAGTTAGCTATTAGTCAAACTGTAAATTCTTTGTGGATAGCTTGTCTTTCCCCTTTGACAGTGTTTAAGACCTTTCTCCTCTTCTGGTGTTTTGTAGTTTCATAACAATCACATCTAAGTGTTATTTCTTTTTTTTTATTCTGCTTGGGTTTCCAATCTGAGTATTGGAATCTTTCATCAGTCTTAGGAAGTTGTCAGCGATTATCTCTTAAATATTTACCTCCCCATTTTCTCAGTTACCTTCTCCTGGATTGTATATGGTACCCTCTTGCTTTTCTCTCATTTTTTAAAAACACTTCATTTCTCTGATGTCTCCTGGGTAATTTCTTTAGATCTAAATTCTATCTCATTGATTCACTCACCAACCATCTCTAATGTAATACTTAACCTACGTATCAAATTTCATTTTTTTGGTTCTTTTTCACAACTATTTGGTCAACTTTGAAAATTGATTGTTTCTTCATCAAATTTCAATAGTCTTTTATTTCTTTAAAATTTTAAACATGCTTATTTTAATTTGTCTGTGCTATTTCAGATCTTTGAAGTACTATGGATCTGCTTCTGTGATTTATCATTTTGATGGTAAAGGCAGCTTATTGCCTCGGTGTTTACTGATTTTTGACTGTAAGGTCTGGTTCTTTATAACTTCACCTGTGGGAAATCTTTGAGATTCTGAGTTTGAAGTGCTTGGACCAGGGTCCTGACCTGTTTACGCAAAATTTTCATATTGGGGACTTGGGGGTAATAACCAAGTAATGCGAATTCCATACCGAACCCCATTTGACTGTGAGTGTGAGCTCGTAGTTAACAATTCTCAGGACAAGCATGCCTCTGCTCCTACCGGTGCACCCAGAGGCAAGGCAGAAATAGCCGAGGAGAAGGTTATTGCCTGCTGTCTCTGTGGGGGAGAGCGGGGGAGGCTCTATTTTTATCCACAGTGGATGTCGCCCTCTAAGGGCTCAGTGTTGGGAGCCATGGTTCTCCTGTTCAACCTCCTAGATTGCCCACCTGACTGGGCCTTGACACTCTCCAGAACCAATGAATTTGCACAAGTGAATTTGGTTCTTGGCCAAATTAACCAGATTTTTCTACATGCTCTATCAGGTAAGGTGTCACTTCCTGTCTGGTAGTCATATTGCTGGGAATGGGTGTATACCTTATAGTAAAAAAAAAAACCACCTTTCTTTATTCTCTCCTCCCCTCCTCCTCCCTTTGCGCAACCCCGCCCTCATTTGGCAGGTCGTGGGGCTCTCAGCAAGAGTGCTGACTCTCCTCCCACCCACCAGGCCTCTCTCCAAGTAGCCAAAATTGAAAGGGCAACTAATCACTTATGTAATTATTTAAATCTCACAGACTCCAGAGATCCTGTTCAGGGCAAGTGATTATAAAACACGTACATAAACACCTGCTATGTATCACACAATGTGCTATGTGTTTTATGAACATTAACTCCTTCAATACGTGTAATAACCCTAGGACCCATTTTTAAGGCTCCCATAATTGTACCTGAAATGGACCAACGTGAGTAGAATCTTCACTCAATTTGCCAGTGAATGAATTCGAGACAGGTCCGTGGCTGATGGGCATTCAGCTGCCTGGAGCTGCACAAATTTTAGGGAAACAACTTTTTGATCACTTGGGTAAAAAACATTTTGAACCATATGATCTTTATTTGCTATGACTCTTGTCATTAACTTTTTATTATTCTCAAAGAATTTTTCTCTGACTGAAGAAGCATGTTTGTGATTTGATGATGGTTAGGAGTCCAGATTGTTAGGATTTGACATTAACATTAAGTATTCCATTCTTTGAAGCTGCAAGAAATATAATTATATTGGCCAACGTGAAACATGACACAGCAGTCTAACTCCTGCTTTTAGGAATTCATGTCCTCCCAGGAAGCTGAGATGCAAATTATGTGATTAGCAACTTGTTCACTTAGTGTACAATGTAAGTGAAAATAGTTTTTAAAAAGTAGCCAGAGTTTTACTTGGGTGTGTGTGTTTGTTAAAATGGATCAAATGGTAAGCTTAGAATTTGTGCATTTCACTGTATGTGAATCTTCCCCAAAAAACTGCAAACAAATATTGCATTCTAGTGGATGGCACGTATGGGGAAGCATTTAAGGTGATGTGTACCCATGTTTGTAAACACTTTGAAATATATTTTTAAAAAGTCACATGGATCTGTGATGAAGCAAACAAACAAAATGTTAACAATTGGAGAGACTAGGCAGTGGGTATTTGGTGTCCATTGTGTAATTCTTTCAACTTTTTAATATGTTTCAACATTGCCATAATTAAATGTAGCCAACAGGGGGAGAAAAGCAGCCAAGGGCAGGTCCCTACATCATTGTGCATTCTCTTCGAGTGTTTCACTTCTCTTTTTGTCAGCAAACACACTGAATAGGGTATTCTGTACACACAGCTAGCCCTGGGAGGGGTAGCCACTTAATTTCACCTCCATCTGAAATATATTTTATTGTTTCACATCTCATGAAAGCCCATCTTTGCTTGACATACTCGTTATCTTCCATGCTCAATCATTTTAATATTTTGATATATATATATATATTTAAGATTTTATTTATTTATTTCCAGAGAGGGGAGGGAGAGAGGGAGAGAAACATCAATGTGTGGTTGCCTCTTGCATGCCCCTCCACTGGGGACCTGGCCTGCAACCCAGGCATGTGCCCTGACTGGGAATTGAACCAGCGACCCTTTCGTTTGCAGGCCTGCACTTAATCTACTGAGCCACACCAGCCGGGGCTGTTTTAATATTTTGTACGTTTATTGCTTTGTGCTGTTCACCCCAGTCCCTTAGTAAAATTAATCTTGGAAAATCTCAAGTGGCTTGTTGGTTTCCCAGGGGAAGAGGCAAGTCTTTCCATCACATGAAAAGAAGGAAGCACCTCTCCTCTCTTTCTCAGTTTTGTATCTAGTCTAGCTGCCACTTTAAGCTGTCAGCCATGTTCTAAAAGGCTGTATTTCAGTTTGGATATTTTACTTTTCTTCTTATTTTTTTGTGTTCCTGTTTTCCTACAATGCTGTTTCAGTGTTTGATTACTGTTGCTTCAGTGTGATTTCAGTAGATATGAGGTCCAATGTGGAGGGCGGGCCTTCTCCTCTGCTCCCCTCCCTCTCCCTTCCTGTTAACTACCTTCCTCCCATCCTCTTAATCCAGTGACTTTGCAATAGGAGGAGCCACGCTTTTTCACAGGGGTCTAGTCACCCGCCTGGAACTCAGCTAGGCCAATCACAGAAGGAGCTGAAAGATGCAGGGATCAGCCGGCCTGCGTTTTTGAAGGGCTGAGACACAAACCCAGGGTGTTGGCCTCGGCTGTTTTCCTCCCTGGGGGCTGGGGAGTAGAAGCCTGACTGCTCTTTGCTGTGAGACAGGTTCCTGCTGGAAGTGCGTGTGGATCCCTTCTGTGAATCATACCTTAGAATCACAGTGGGATTGTGGGTTGGCCCGTAACTGGTTTAGTTTGACGTGTCCAGGAATGGAACTGCCTGAAGAAACCCTGGTTGTCAATGTCATCCCTAGTTATCTCCCAAAAGTGTTGTCTTTGTTGGGGAAATCACATTGCTCTCCCAGAAACTAGAACACGCTATCCTTGTCATACAGTGTGTGAAGTGTTTAGGCTAAGCGATATCTGGGAAAAGATTTTTTAAAACTTGAGTAGTGCATGAAATTCTGAAAAAATTTCCATTTGCCCATATGGGCTAAACAATTTTTTATTTAAATGTAGTCAATACATAAAAATAAAACCGATTACATACTCCTTATGTTTATATGTTCTATGGCTATCATACCAAATTCATAAATTAAATAAATAATATTGTGTGACATGAATAATAATCACACTTGCAACGCTCTTCCTGCCTGTGAGGTGTATGTAGTCTGCTTAGCTCATTTCATTGTCGCAGAAGCAGGTACTGCTCTGATCTCACCTGACTTATAGATGAGAAACTGAGTACACCAACTGCTCAGCTACTGCATGTTGGAGTCTTACTTTGAACCCAGGCAGTTTGGCTTTGGAAAATGTGCACTTAACAGCTCTGCCAGGCTGCCTCTCTAAAATCTGTGAATAACATCAAAGTGATAGTGTTGATCAGTTGACATTAATTTGCCGGTAGTTGGTTTAACTGGGGGTGAGACATATGGGTATGTCAACTTGATTCTTTTCATTTAGAGTGCGATGGGCCATTATCTGAGTCATCATTGTGACTCCTGACATTCTTTCCTTTTTTTAAAAAAAATAGTGAATATTTTAGTCCTGGCTGGCGTGGCTCAGTGGATTGAGAGCTGGCCTGTGAACCAAAGGGTCACCGGTTCGATTCCCAGTCGAATCGAAGCACATGCCTGGGTTGTGGGCCAGGCCCCCGCCGGGGGTGCGTGAGGCAACCACACATTGATATTTCTCTCCCTCTCTTTCTCCCTCCCTTCCCTTCTCTCTAAAAATAAAGAAATAGAATCTAAAATAAATAAATAAAAATAACACATGCTTTAAGCATACATGTGTTATTTAGATGAGCCAATTTAATAGTGTACTACAAAACACAATTCTGTAAAACTAAAAAAATATTATTTCATTGAATAATTTCATTGAATATTTGCTTGATAAACTGATTGTTAATGAAGTTTTGCAAGGTGGCATGAAAAATACATGGTCTGAGGAGTACACTCCAGACAGCTGTTATGATTCCTTTGATTTGAGAGGTTTAGACACACCTGCCATGGGATGGCTCACTTATCCGATCACTTTTCCCCTTGTTGAGCTGCAAGGGAAACCTTCATTTGTGCTGCTGTTTGGTCTTCCTTGGGCCTCGCATGAGCATTAAGATAACCACAGGTGTGGCGCAGCCTGGGGCATTTGGGGTTAGTAGGTTGCCATGTGGATTCTACAGACTGTGCTTTTGATAAAAAATTTTAATCATCTTTGAGATAAAGACTCAACTTTAAATTTCTTTGAAAGTTGTGATCACTCAAAAATATATTCACAGTGGTCTAGGATCTTCAGTTTAAGAATCATTGGTCTGGGGTATGTCTTACAGACGAATTCAATCTTATGCTGCAAGGAATATGGGCGACTAGAGGGGGCTGCCTGGTGGAGACCAGAAGCTTTGCCCACTGTTGGTGGCGGAACCACTTCAGAACTAACTGTGAGATGTGGAACACTCGAGTGTGAGCTGCGAAGGGCCTCTTGCTTCGACCTCTTAATAGTAATAGTGTCTCTGGGTTTGTGTTTTGGGGATGTTCTAGCTTTGCTAAAGATTGCCCGAGTATCGCTGCTGAAGGCTTGGCTTCAGCCGTGTTAGTGATTTGGTGTTATCTGTGGGCGCATTCTGCCTGAGCGGTTACCATTGCAGCCCCGGCTCCCGTGTTTCATGTAAGAGGAGAGGTGCCGCTGGTAGAATGTGGGATTGCTGAGGACGCTGGGCCCGCGGTTTTCCCAGTGTGCCTGGTCACTGCCGTGTCACCTGCTGTCGGCTTTGCACACAGTTAGTGCTCAGTGACTCTGTGTTGAGTGATGAAATGCCATCATTCATTTTAAGGTCTGGAGCGACATTTTTAGTTCCTCTATGGCACATATAATGCCAGGTGTTTTATAAATATGATCAAGGGATTTCTGAAAGATGGCCTCTGAAAAATGACAGAATGAGTTTTTTTTGCTATGGGACAGCTGCCCTTCTATTTACTGGACACTTCCTTGTTAAGTGTTCTGAGCCTGTGTGGCTGCAGCCTCAGCAAAGGCTGTCGTGCTCACTGTGTAGGACAGTTTCATGACAATTTCAGTCTCCCAGGGCTGTCTTTCCTCCCAGGGTGTGGGCGGGAGGCCTCTGAACTTGCCAGCTTCCCACTGGGGCTCATTACAGGGAGAGGGACATTTTCATGGTGGTTGTTGGGCAAGCTCAGCTTAGCTAATAAAAAATGGAAGGAAAAGCCAGTCTAGAGGAAGAAGCTGAGGAAATGGAACTCTCACATGAGAAAGTAAGAGTATATTTCCTTTAAAATACAATGTAATAGGTTTTTAAAATTCTAGTTTTAGACACTTCTTTTTGCAGCTGTGAAATTAAATATTAACTAAAGAAATGTGTTCCTAGTTCTTGTCCAAAAGATCATGCTATGATGATAATGCATAGCAATCACTTGGAGTTATGTTTCCCCTGCCGAGTGGTCGGTTGCATTGATTTTCTCCATCCTCTCAGGACTGGCCCCTTCTGTGTTTGATTGTATGTTGCCATGGAATCGTCGAGAAGTGCTTTCTTGCTGATGGACCCGTTAATGCACTTTTCTTTTCTCAGTGTCAGGAAGGGAGTGGAGAGGAAAAATCTAATTTAATTACTCAAATTGATTGAATAAGACCCAGGAATGTCAGTGAAATAATGATGAAAATATTTGTATGCAGAGGAGTTATAAATAATCCCTTGATAAAATGGTATTCCTATACAATGTGCTGCTTCTCTTTGTGCATTTAAATTTATTTGTTTATTTTTAAAAACTCCGTTGAAATTCTCCAATGTACTAACACTGGAGTTTTCCTTAGAGAATTTTGTGAGAAGGCTATCTTTATATTAGATTTTATACAGTCAGTTGACATAGTGTTGTTTCTCATAGGATATCACTTTTGTATATAAAGGTGCTGGCTTTGTAGTAACTTAAAATTTTTTCTAGGTATCCTAAAAACATTTTTTCTGCTGTAAATTATTCATTATTGTCAGCATTGTCTAACTTTTAAAACTATTTCCCGATTGTTTTAGTAGATTGCCTCTCATTTCGGTAACTCTAGGTTTTAAAATTTTACTAGACAAGGTTCAGCCAAATCCCCCTAAATCACTGTCTTCTTGAATGGATTAATGGAATAATTAGTTCTATTTCTTAACAGTTTGCCTTTTCTTTTTGCTTCTGTATTCTACATTAAAATAACAGTTAAGCCTTTAAACTCGAATGTACTAAAGAAATAACTGGGCCTACGTAGCTTTTGTTAAGACACGGTGAAGTTACAGGAAGGAGGGCCATTCCTGAGGGTTATGGTGCTGGCAGCTTTAGAATATCTAAGGAGAAGGCAAGAATAAAACATGGCAAAAAGTGGAAATAATCATCCAAGATGTTCTCCATGCCTTAGAGTGTTGTTCACGAGCAGATGAATGCCATTCCTCTGCCTTATCATCCCCTTAGAGGCTATCACCTAATCTTTTTCTCCTAAAGCCCAAAGCCCGGGCCAGTACCTCAGTGAACCCTTGGCTGTCGGAGTCATGAGATTTGACCGAAGAAATCCCTGGAAAGTTTTTCATCAAAATGCTCCAGGCAAAGGGAGTGCTAGGCTCCAGCCACATGTCTGGAGATACTCAAGGTTACTAACATCCCACAAGTGGCAAGCAAATGTAGCAATCCCTAAAGGTAAAGGAACCCGTTCAGAAATATGGTGACATCTTGCCACTTACGAGCACCCTTGTAGATGGCAAATGGCCTTGGTGGGTATTGGTGTGTGTGCGTGTGCTATGGTGCGTGAGTGTAAACACACAGTTTATCCATTACCGTTGATTTCTCTGCACCCACCTGTTTAGAAAGTACTAATTATTCTCGGTCTTCAAAAATGAAATGTTCTTAGTGAGAGCATCATATAGAGAAGTTCGTCTTGCACCCTAACATTTGAAGTGAGGTTACTGGAGTCTTGTCTCCATTTATGCACAGAAACACCTGTTGACTTGTCTATCACTTCGCATGCATCTAACACGGAGGTGGCCGGGGCAGAACTAGCGCAGGAGATGGTGGCTACGTCTTTGCTGAGACCTATTACTGACTGGCTGTGTGTCCTAAGGCAGGTGGCTTAACTGCTCTGAACTTCAGTTTCTAAACCTTTAAAAGATGTAGATCTGTGTGGTTTCCAAGTTCTCTTGTCATCCTCAAGTTTTATAAATCATTCCAGAATCTGCAGGAAACAAGAATCGCTCAAGTTTTTCTAGCTCTCGAAGTGCCAGTCATTTAGAGGAATGACATGTAACCATGAAAACATCACTATATGAATGAATTTTATAAAAACTTTTCAGAAAACTATGCATGGCTGACTTAATGGTTGTTTCATTTTTATCATGGTTGTCTAGAGAAATAAGCTCTACACATAAGGACCTCTGAGAAAGTTTTTAGGTGTCTTAGAATAATGCTCACTTACCTACCATGGAGAGAAGAGACAGTATAACAGTTTGTTACTTCTTTATGAAATTCTTAGTCACCAGAGACTAGGGATGGAGAGGGAGACCATTTTCTCTGCTGGAATAAAACTGAATGCTTTTTTGGGGGTTGGACTTTTTTGAAAAAATTTACATTTAAATTTTCTTTTCAATGATGTATACAGTTATTTTGTGAATTTTGAATCAAAACGCAATCACTCACTGTGGAAAGGTTAATTTATACTGAATGAAAACTAATGCAATCAAGAGAGGAACGTGCAGGTAGTAGACTCAGGTAAGGATGGGAGTACTTGTTCGGTTTTAGCGAGGACAAAAGATTTAATACCAATCAAAGCTTTTTTGTATATTACAATGAAACTGGCTAGAGTTTTTCTGAGACAGGCAGTGACATACTTTATGGATCAGTTAAAATGGTGTAAACATTTCGGAAAGCAACTTGGCAACATGCATCAGTAACTTAAAAACATCATACCATTTGACTGAAAATTTATACTTTCAGAAATCCATGGAAAAGCTATTAAAATAGAGAAAGATTTATGTTTAAAATATGTTTATTGTTGGGCAATTTTGAATATCAATCAGTCCCCCGATATTTTGACTTTCCTTTCCAGGCTAGATTCCATAACATAGTTTTATAATCATTCTTTTGCAAATATGGTACTTCTTGTCTGCTGTTTTTTAAAAAGATACTATTAATTTCTTTGGAGAGAGGAAAAGGGAGGGAGAAAGAGAGGGTGAGAAAGATTGGTGTGTGAGAGAAACATTGATTGGTTGCCTCTTGCATGCCCCCTACTGGGGGCCTGGCCCATAACCCAGGCATGTGCCCTGACTGGGAATCAACACTCGACCTTTCGGTTCACAGATTGGCCCTCAGATCACTGAGCCACAGGCACACCAGCCAGGGCTGCCCTATTTTTGATGACTCATTTGGCAAACCCTGACACTGAAGGAATCCAACTCTTGGCTCTTTATCTGTACCTACCCCTGTGGGAAAGTGTCAAGTCAGGCAGAAGAGTAATACTGTAAATTGACTATTACTAACCCCAACACAGCAAATGTTTGTCTCCAGCCCACCCCTCTCTCCAGATCCAAAATTTCAAAAACCTACTTGTCAGAGCCACTTGGCCATTCACTAGTGTTCAGACTTGATATCCTCTTCCCATCTGCTCTTCTTTTAGAAAGTGCCATTCCACACAAAGAAAGTAACTTTCTTAATATTTTGGTGAATTTTATTCTAGGTAAATCATAGTTACTTGTGAAGAAAAATGCAAGTGCTAGAAAATAAAACAAAACAAGCTATAGAAATAATCCCTGAAAGCATAGTTTTGGCTCAGTTGGTTTAGAGTGTCATCCTGATACAACAGGGTTGCAGGTTCGATCCTTGGTCAGGGCACATTCAAGCATCAACCAATGAATGCGTAAATAAGGGAACGACACATCACCGTTTCCCTCTCTCTCCCTCTTCCTCTTTCTCTAAAATCAATAAATAAAAATCAAAACAAATAAAACAAACAACTTGGAACACCCCCCCACCCCCATAAATAAATCCAAGAATGTTCTTATTTAAGTCCGTGACTTGGATTGCTTGTGGAGTTTTTTAAGCTTCTAGTTTAATAAATGCATATGTTAGAAATTACAAAACATGGAACACTTTATTAAGAGCTAATAGTATACCTAATGATAATTTGAATATTACTTAAAACAATACAAAACAAACCCTTACCTGTTTCCTAGGCTTTGCGTCTGTGATTTAGACAAACAGAACGCACACCAGATGTGAAAATGGCTTTTCCTCAGAGGAACAGATTCACGGATATTCTCATTTGCAGAAACTCACCTGGGATCAGTATCTTTAGCACAGACATTCCACTTATGTGTATATATTTTAAAAACATCCTAAGGCTTATGGGAAAAATAGCTGCCTCTGTATTATATGCTCGTCCTCAGGGAGAAGCAGAGCTGATATATGAACATTAACAACATAGATTCTCTTTTGAAAAGTAGATCAGCTCAAAATTGTGAGTCAGAAATAATTTTCTAGTTCAGTGGCTCTCAGCTTTTCCAAGTATGAGAATACCTTTCTAACATCTAAAAAGAGTTGCAGACATCGCCTTCCCGTAAAACAAAACAAAATGTAGCTAAAACCTCTTACAAAATCATGGTAACTGTTACGTTTTAATTGCTTTCAATTGAGGAAATAAAGTGACAAAAAGTTTCCATGAATTTGGTAGTTCTTCAAGAAACCTATGTTTTGTGTTCCTTTCCCTTGCTTTTCTTCTCTATTCACGTTTATCTTCAGTTATATATATATATAAGTATATATAAATACACATGTAAAATATATAAGTATATATAAATATATAAATCTTTGCCACCTCCAAGTCTTTGTGGGAGGAGTGTGCATATTAAAAAAAGAAATTAATTTAGTAATTTTTTATTTGGTAATGTATTTTTTAAAGTTATGAAATATTTATATTTAAATTATTTAAAGCTACACATGTAAATAGTTTAAGTCAGACAATTCTACAGGGCTGGCAATAAAAAATATCATTCCACTGGACACCTCTATCCACCCTCCCAAATCTTCACTCTTCAGCAAAAACAACTTTTAAGTAATTGAGCTGTTTTTTGGTATTTATTTCCATACCTCTATACAGATTCGTTGTCATTTTTTTGCTGCAACCTGTTATCACTAAAGCTTGCAGTTTTCATCATAATGTACTGATGGATTCCTTTGCTTGATGTGTTTTCTTTTTTTATTTTTATTTTTATTATTTTTTAAAAATATTTTATTTATTTATTTTTAGGGAGAGGGGAAGGGAAGAAAGAGTGGGAGAGAAACATGAATGTGTGGTTGCCTCTCATGGGTCTCCTACTGGGGACCTGGCCTGCAACCCAGGCATGTGCCCTGACTGGGAATCAAACTGGCAACCCTTTGCTTCACAGGCCTGTGCTCAATCCACTGAGCTATACCAGCCAGGGCTTAATACGTTTTCTTTTGACCTAACCTACATATTTACTTCCGGTTTGCCACCTTCCTAATACAGCTATAGCAGAATTTCACTTACATCAATATTCAGTGTTATTTTGACCATAAACATGTTTTTTTACATAGTTACTTTTTCTCTCTTGCTCATGCTTTTTCCCCCTTGGAGTTGATCATTGTTTTCTTTATTATTGTATAGGCTTATCACAAATTCAATGCCAAACTGTCAGTTGTCCAAATTTAATAAGCTACATTATGTTCTGTCTTCTTGAGAAAAGGCCCTCTTGGTGCTTTCCAACTTGCTTTAAAGTCTCCTAGTTGATCTCAAACCCTGCTACAGAATTGTCTTCTTGGGAGCTCTCTGTCCCATTCCCCTAGGGATTTTTTTCACTCTTATGTTGGATTACCTACTTTTTGGCTCCCCGTCTTTCCATCTCTTGGTCTCCTTCCTTGTTTTGGTGGAACACATCATTTGAGAGTTTTCTGAAAAATGTGTATCTGAGAAAAGTTTTTCAGACTTACATTATCAGAAGATTTTTTTTTACTCTAAATCTTAATCAATAGTTTGGGTATATAATTCTCGGGTGAAATTCTTTTCCTTCAAAATTTTGACTTCTAGTTTCCAGAATTTCTCTTGGGCAGTCCAGTCTCATTCTGATTCTTAATCTTTTGCAAGAGAAAAAATATTGAAGCTGTTAGGATCTCCTCTACATTCCTGTTACCTGAATTTTCACAACGGTATGGCTTTGTGTAGGTATTTACTCATCTGTATATATCAGAACTTTGTGTCCCTTTCAGTGTGAAACCGATTTCCTCCAATTATGGGAAATTAAAAAAATATCTTGATTATTTACTCTCATTTTTATTTTTTCTCTTTCTGGATTTCTATTTGTGTGTTTGATCTATTGTGCTTTGCTAATTTTCTATTTTCCATTTTTTTTGTCTTTTTGTTTTACTTTCTGGAAGGTCTTTCTTCTAAGTTTTTCATTTACGCTACTACATTTTTGCTTTCGCAGAGCTCCTTTTTGTTCTCTGCATGTTATATTTATAGTGTTCTGTTCTTGCTTTGTAGATGCAGTGTGTTCTCTTATCTTTTTGAAGATATTAATCATATTTTGAGATTAAAAAAATTTCTACATTGTATTGGTCTTCTGGAAGTTAGTTTTTTCTTGTTATCTGCCTTGGCCTCTGGCTTCCATATGAGCTGCTCCCCTCCAACCTCTAGTCCCTATTTGCTGCCCCTTTTCAAGTGGTTGGAAACTCTGAGCCTGTGAAGGGGGCTAGTCGCTGTGGTCCGTCCTGTAAAGCAGGCTGGTCATGTCAGTATCTTTAGAACTTTTCTCCTGGGCTGATGGGTATTTCTAGAATAGTCGCCTCTAATCGACTTCCTGGAATGTCGGTACCCGGTGTTCAGTAGCCCGGGGGGCGGGGGCAGGGAGTGTCTCAAACTTCTCATGTAAGCTTTTACTTAATTCTACCCATATGGTTGCATAGGATACATTTTCTTAGGTTCTATTAGTGTAAAGAGAAAAGGCAAAAACCCTCCAAGCCCTGAGGGAATTGCTGTGGTCACCCCGCAAAAGTAGGAGGGCCCCCGACTCCAAGTTTGGTCTCAGTGGTGCCATACACGCACTGAAGGGATGTACAAAGGTCCAATATATACAAAATGGGGATTTCTGGGGGAACAGGGCAGGTCTCCAAAGCAGGTTCGAAGTGCCTTGAGAAAGTAAGGAAAAAGACGGCCTGGGTTTTTCTTGTGGTTACAGGGTGGGCCAGGCGAGGGTTCTCGTGGGAAAGAGGATCGGTCAGTCCCCCACCTATGGCGAAGTGGGGAGCACCCAGGCTCGCATGATACCAACTGGGCAAGGAAGGAGTGAGGTCTGAGAGCTGCTCACGTCAGACATCAGAAGCTGGAGTCAGAATCCTTGTTACAGGACTGGTCTGAACAGAGAGAGGGCAGAACAAATGTTTTTAGAATGGTTTCCACTTACAGAAAATGTTACTAGGGGAGATTGTCTTCCCCAGGTCCAAGATACAGAAAATCTTTAAAAGTTCGGTTCTCCAGTTGTATGGCAATTGATAAGGCCAGGGGTTCACAGGTGATTTTATGGTTGGAAGAAACCTGTTTAAAGCAGTGACTTTCAGAGTGGGGCAGATCACCAGTAGCATCAGCATCTCCTGGGAATTAGTTACAAACGCCAATCCTCGGGCCGCACCTCGGACCTACTGAACCTGATACTCGGGGGTGGGGCCTGCGAGTTCTGTTTTAACAAGCCCTGGGGTGACGCTAACGAGCTCTCAAATTTGAGAGCCACAGGTGGAGAGTATGCAAGTTAGGACGAGTCTGGGAAGGAGCAGGAGAACTTAATGGCACAGCAAAATGCAGAGATAGGATTTTAAATTTTCCACTGGCAGTGGAAATAATTGGCCACTGTCCCTGAGAAGGGCAGACAGCGTGGAAGTTTTTGCAGAGAGGAGAGGACCCCCGCCACACAGCAGAAGGAGGCTGGGGTGAGAGGGAGAAGAGGGTTGGCGAAAATTTCCAGAGTGAGAGGTGACCAAAGAACTCTTAACTCTGATGATATGTGTGGTTCTGTTGTACGTTTTCCATGATGTAATATCTTCCCTGCAGTCCCAAGTCTTCCTTCAACACAAGTCGGTTATACACAACTTGTGTATGACAAGCCGGTCGGTGTGTGGAGCAGTGGATAATGAAAGAGAGGCCAAAAGCAAAAAATGGCCGTCCCGTCCCTCTGTGCAGAGCAAGCACGTGTTTTAGGGTTTTCCTGACCGATGTATGTCCCAGCACACTGGGTTTCCACCGACTGACCGACTAAGAGAAGGGAGTGTCTGAGTCTTTTTGAAATTTATAAAAAAAACAGGCATTTTTTAAAAAAGAAACAATCTATTGCTTTAAGCATCTTATGTAGTAAAAATAGAAAGGAAAAATAATTAGTATGCATTTAATTTTTCTGCTTATGAATGGTACATAATTTCCTTATAATAGAATATACCTATATCTATAAATATCTGTACAAATTACCCATAGTATCTACATTTTCCTTGAAAAATTTTTAAAATGAACCTTTCTTCTATAGACAGTTATCATGAGTTTCTAGAACTTTTTTTGCATATTTTTAAAAAGTTAAACATTATTATTGGGGAACACTGTAAAATAACAATAATACAAAAAATAACTATTGTTATCTATAATAACACGTCTGGAGATGAACAGAATCGTGCAGAATTTAGAACTGAGGAGCCCTCTGTTCTTCATCACCTCCCCCCACTTCCCAGAGCCCCCTGCTCTCCCGACTTGGCTGGGGGCTTTCCCTGCACACATTTGCTTGTTGGTTTAGACCAGAGCTTCAGCATCACTCGTCATCCTTTATCATATTGAATGTTTCTCTACCACAGCCACTGTGGTAGGAAAAAAAGTCAAACCTACTTCCTTGAAGAATTCACGCTCTTTCTTCTAAGTGTGCCTTTTTTCTTAGTGTGCATTAATGCTTAGTATCTTCATCCTGCTCGGGCAATCCACTTGTTCTTCCTGCTTCCATGGTCTGAGGTTCCCCTACCTATTGTTGGAGCTCAGATCTTTTTTTCTGTAGCAATTTCTTATCTCCATCTGCCCTTAGGAGATTTCTTTTTAGATGTTTTCTGTTACCTCAACATCTTTAGGTTCAGAGTGGAATTCTTGTTTTCTCCTCCTCACTCCAAAATAAGGCCAGCTCTC
>PVKM010034031.1:0-15723 GCA_004027735.1 Carollia perspicillata
GGCAGGGCAACCCAGTCACTGGGTTGTGACGCTGTATGTGGGGGCGGGTTCAAGAGGAAACAATGGTGCTTGCTCTGCTCTCTGTCAGATTTCAGTCCCTTCCACTGCTTCCCCTAAGCAAACTGGGCCTTTCTGGTGCTAATTCCTGTGTGGATGGGCATGTGTACGTTCTAGAACCCTGTGGGTCTCTCCAATGAACAATCCTGTGAGGCTGGGAGTCTCTCCCTGCACTTCAACCCCTGAGAGGTGTTTTCATTTGGTGTTTTGAGGCTTTGTTTTCCTGCACTGGGACCCTGGTTTGCATGGTCTGTCTCACTCCCCAGTTCCGCCTGAGTTATCTGTGCATGAATGTGGGACTACCCAGTCAGCCAGCCACCTTGTGTGCTGTACTCCACTTCACAATCACCGCCTCACTGGGTCTGTCCGTTGCCACCCCACGCCCAGGGTTTGCCTCCTGCCATCTTGCGTTCCCCATGGTTTGTCAACTGCTGCCTTGTGCGCCTGGTGCCACCACTTTTTTTGACTCGACCCCTATCTGTCCAGCTGCCTAACTCTGCCCCTCTACCAGTGTGGATGAATGTGTCTATTTTAACTCCTTGGTTGTTGGACTTCCATACGGTTCAATTTTCTGTCAGTTCTGGTTGTTATTTTGTTTCTAAATTATTGTTGTCCTTGTTTTGATTGTGCAAGGAGGCACAGTGTGTCTACATATGCCTCCATCTTGGCTGGAAGTCCAGGAAAATAATTTTTGAAGCAAAAAATGTGGTAAAATATTTAATAACCTGTGACCCCGCTCCACTGCCACCCTCCCCCAACAGCGAGCCACATAAACTAATTCAGACTATAAGATGCACCCCCCTTTTCCTCCCAAATTTGGGGGCAGTATGTCTTATAGTCCAAAATATACAGTATCTGTTGGAGCCTTGTTACCTACAATGGAACCAGGCACACAGTACACATTCCATAATATTGATTATCAACAGATGACCCATCCCACATGTAACCCAAAGTCAACATGTCTCAAACTAAACTCTCCAACTCACCATGTCAGCGCTCTTTCCACACTCCCTAGATCCTTCTTCTGGTTTTGTGCAGGCCATCCTCCTGTGGTTGCCCCTCCCAACAGCCAACATCTGTTTCGCTTTGATGGAGGGCTACATACAGGCTGTGGAGGCATTTTTCCTGGACGTGCACAGGGCCACACGTACCTAGGGATTTATGTCCCCACTGGAGACAGTCTTTAACCAATGACTGACAGATGCAGGCCCATGACCAGGACAACTCTAAGGGGTGACCTACACTGTCTCTAGGGCTTCCCTGTGAGTCTCTGCCACAGCTGCCCTGGACTTTGCTACTTACCACACCATTGCTTGGCCTCCCCCCACTGCCCTGTTCTACATTCCTACCATTTTTTTTCGGGATCACGTCCTAATAAAACAATTTGTATCAATCCTCCTCTCACAATTAGCCCCACCACCCAAACCTGCTCCCCATCTCAGGAATTAAACCTCTGCTCGTTCAGTAAACCAAGTGGAGGCCCAGATCCATCCAACCCTCCTTCTCTATCTAACCCAACAGGCCCACTGGTCCTGACCACTGTAGTATTTAGTCCACTTTTCTCCATCCCTGCTCCCAGTGGCCTCTGAGGCTGGCACCAGACCTGTTTCTGGTTTGTTGAAGCCTGATGGTCACAGGAATGTAAACATTCTTCAAACTGCTCTTTCTTAGTTGAAGCGACCAGAGCCATTGCAACAAAGCACTTAAAATCTTCCACAAGATCAGGTCCATAGATCACCTCCTTCCTCCCTCATTACAAGGCTCAGCACCAATGAGTCCACTTACAGCTCACAGCAGGTTGCTATTGTTTGTATTTTATTGCAACAGATTCCTTTCCTGCTTGAGGAGAACCTACCAATCCACTCTAGTCAGACACTGTGAGAGGCCCTGAGGGCAAGGAGATGAAAGGCACAGCTTCAGACCTCAAGAAGCTTATTGTTTAGGAAGAGCACAGACATGCAAATACTTCCAATACAATGGCCAAAATGGCACCCAGACTAATCCCAGGGAATTCCCCATGGGCCTGAATTATATCACATCCATCTTTAAATCCCTAGCACAGGGTTAACCTATAGTAGGCTCACAATAAATGAATGGATTTTTGCCTGGTGAGTCGAGAAGTATTACCAGAATTGACATTTCTACTGGGCTTTGAAAAATGAGAAAGAAGAAAAAGAACTTGTCAGGCAGATGTCAGTATATGTGCAAAGACATGGAAAATGAAAGAACAGGGTGTTTAAAAAAAGAGAAAATCACACAGGATATCTGGAGAGTAATATGCAGAATGAAGAGTAGCTCAAATGGGCTAGAACAAGTAGTGAAAACATGTAAGTATAAACTTCATGAGTGTGGACTTAATCTAATGCAAGAGGGAGCCATGGAAAGTTCATGAGCTCCACCACTGAGTAGAAACCCAGGGAAGCAAAACTGTCAGAGTCTATACCAGCTAAATGACTTACAAAAAGCCCACCAATTGCTCATATTCTTTTAACCTCAGTACTTGCACCTTCTACAAAGGCACTGTTCTGTTGGTGCCAAATCTCATGGAACTGTCACCAAAGCTGGCAGTCGCTAAGTGAAGTCATCATTTGGCCATCATTTGACAGGACATGGGTTTTGCTCTCAGATCAAACCAAATCACAATACTCAACATTAGGAGTCAGCTCTGTGCTTGTGTATGTGTGCATTTATGGATACAAATGAATGTGCCCTTGGGTCCATGTATGAGCCAAGGGATAACCTGGGGGTATCTGAGTGCCTGTGAATGTGACCTTGCATGTGTGTGTCTTTGCCTGGGCAAGTCACATTTCTGAATGTGTATGTGCTTGTACATAAATGTTTCATATATGTGCGTGGACATGTGCATGTATGTGAGCATTTGTGTTTGTGTGTGCATGTGCCTGTGTGGAGGTATGTCTGTATGTGCACATCCTCAGCCTGGCACTTTTTGCTGCGCCATAACCTGCCTTTCCCTTCCTGCTGTGTGCACCACCCCCCCACCGCTGTTGCTCACTGACAGAGCCTGCACTCGTTACGCCTGTCGCTGTGGGCCTCGGTAGAGACTGTTAAATATCCCAACTGTTTATAGCTTAATATTTTTCATGTTAATGGCAGGCTAATTCACAGGGATTCAGGGCAGTATATAAAACACCTTCTGCTGACTGCTCATTTCATGCCAAGGAAGGACTTGGCAACCAGCAGCCCCTGCCCAGGGCCTCTTTGTCTCAGTCTGTGATGCCACACTGCCCCCCACTTGGTCTTCCCTGAATCAACTAGCAGCCAAACTGACTGCACAGCAAACAGCAATATTTGCATTTCTCTGCTGAGTTGTGGCAGGAAAGGGAAACTGGAGCTACACCCTGTGGGGCCAGTGTACTCAGCCTCAGAGGAACTATTTTAAAAGGAGATAGTACCAGGAAAGTACCTGGAAATCATCGAGATCAAATCATGTCCATGTTTTCACTGGACACAATCCACCACCATGATCATAGTGAAAGGCGATTTAACAATAACCAGCAAAAAAGTATGTGCTTTTCACATAGGAAGCCTCCAACAATCCCCATTTATTGTCTGGGCTTTTAGTATACTATTTGCTGGCAATGTGCCAAGATTTACACAAGGATTTTCTCATTTAATCCTCAACAATAACTCTTAGGCAAATTGTTATGTCTCCAATTCACTGATAAAAAACCTAGAGTTCAGAGTTTCAGTGATGCTGGCAATTGGGACCAGTCAGCTAGGAAGCAAGAAAATTAGGAGTCCAGTCTTCTTACTCCAAGTCCCAAGCACATTACTAATATTCCACCCCACAAAGACTGCACCTCAGAGCCCAAATCAATCCCTTGTGTGTTTTGCTTGGTTCACAAAGTAGTTTGTTTTTAGTTTTTCTTAATTGTCAATATTTAACAAAAACTGGAAGATTACTTATAAAAGTCAAGAGTTCCAATCTTTCTTTTCAAATTGAATTATCTGGTGTCCCTGGGCTCTATGCCTGCTTGGTCATTACAGGCTGGAGCAGCCTCAGCTGCCTCTTCCAGATGGAGTATGTGTGCCCCGGTCTGCCACACTCCACACCCTATTACCACCCACCCAGCTCTTACCTACCCAGCTCCTTCCTATCCAGCTCTTTCACTTTTTTATAAGACTGACCCAGTACCTGCCTACTATTCAGATCTTGTTTTGCTAAGGTAGTCTCCCTCCTTTTTTCTTTCTTCAGGGAGGAGGTAAGTCTTGGAAGTGATTTCTGTAGGTTTGTATTATTGGGCATTTGCCTACAGACTGTTCTGTGGTCAGGCCAAAGTTTTTAACAAGACAAAGGGTGCAAATCAGGAAGGCAGAGCAGTGGTGAGTAGATATTTGCACAGAGTGCACAGAGGAACAATTTATGTGGAAATACGCATTTAAACAATGAGTACTTAAGATTTTAACCATTCCTGCATTTAAACTGAAGAGCATATAAAGTCTCATGTACATATGTGCTATTCTACAGACCCAGATCATCTGGTGACTGGACTGAAGTTAAAATGGCTACCATTTGGGCACAAACAGAAACATGAGAATTCTTTTTAACCTTCCACTCTGAAAATGGATAGAGTCCCTAGAGGAAATGAGCATGCCCTACGTGACCAAAAGTGGCCA
Source organism: Carollia perspicillata (assembly GCA_004027735.1). NCBI lineage: Eukaryota > Metazoa > Chordata > Mammalia > Chiroptera > Phyllostomidae > Carollia > Carollia perspicillata. The sequence continues at coordinate 4,696 of PVKM010034031.1, forward strand.
CCTCCCAGTCAAGGTAAAACATCATTCTATAGCAAGATGATAAATTTCCCGAGCTTAACACTGGATGAGCATCTTGGGAGGAAAAAAAAGGGGCTTCTATGGCGTCATCTGAGAGTAAGAACACCTCCAGGGGTCTGTGGCTGGGAGACAGGGGATCCAAATGCCCATAGATCCTCACAGTAATGTCAGGAGCCACTGCTCAGCCCAGCAACTATTGCCGTTCAAAAATGTGCTTCCAGTGATATCATTGATCCTCCAGTTCCTCAAGAGAAGCCAGAAATCTGAATTTTATATGAAATCCCCAAATTATTAAGGAGGACTTTGTTAAGAGGAGTCCTTTGAGGAGTCCTTTTGTAACCTTTGATCTGGAAGAAAATAATAATACCTCCCCACTATGTGCCAGACATGAGCTAAGCTCACAGCACCTACTAATTTACATGACTCCCACTGCATAGCCCTCACTATGTTCCAGGCACTCCTCTAAGTGCTTTACACATGTTAACTTGTTCAACCTCCCTAATAAACTGCAATAAGCACTGTTATTAGCATCCGCTTTTGACACAGCAGGAACCTGAGGCACAGAGAATCTGCATCACATAGCTAGTGAGTGACAGAGCTGGGATTTGAACCCAAGAGCTCTGGGCCCAAATTCTGGCTCCCAATAAGTAGTGAATTTTTGGAACATCCCTTCGTGATTAGTCTATTATCATCCCCATTTCATATAAGAAAAAACCGAGGCCAGAGAGGGATAGCTATTTGCCCAAGGCTACTGGGGTCTGTCTGATAGTGGTGCTGTTATCTTTCTGGGGGAAAAAAAATAGTCCTTGCAGGAGGCAAATGGGGGTTGGGGTCTGTTGCAGAAAACTGAGGGAAACCTTTTTTATGAGCCCAAATGTCTTTTTTTTCTAATGAGAAAAAGGCTACTCTAGCTGTCAGACCATAAGATGCAAGCTTTGTGTTTACAAAACAAAAAGGGCAATTAAGTGAGACAAAATAAATCTTCTCAGGCTGCTGTCAGTGGTCTTGCAGGTCTATGGGCTGAGAGAGGATTGACAGGACGTATTACTTTGAGGAGAAGACTCAACCCCTGACATTTCTTTGATGCAGCACTGAAGCGTGAGGGCCAGTTTCTTAAAGTGCCCCTGCCCCTTTCTGGGCTGCAGGAACCCCCAAGTAAAGGCACAGAGGAAAAGGCAGGTGAGGTGATGGCCATGTTCACAGTGGACATGACCGTCATGACCATGATGATGCCTTGACAACTAGCACACCTTGACAGTTGAGGGCTCACTATGTTCTAGGCACAGAGCCACATCACTGTCAGTCAGGTGTGTCCCTTTTTGGTTGCCACCTGTCAGGTACAGGATCTGTGGGAAATGCCACAGTGCCACACAGATAGCTTTATTGCAGACTTAAAACCAGGGTCAGTAAGAGGAGATGAGATCCTCCATTTTTCTTGTTGTCCCTAGACAGACATGTACTAAGGCCAGAGTGCTCAGTTGGACCCTCTGTGAGAGTCTGTTCTAGGGAGAGATCCCACCCTACTATTATTACTCTTCCTTGTCATAGGATGAGTGTGAGAGCAGCCTTGACAATAGGGAATAGAGGCTGGCATCTGGAATTTTGGGGTTCTCTGGGAAAGGCCCATGGAAAACTGGGTTTGGGCACAGCTCCTCCTGTTGGAAGGAGGAAGCAGGGAGCCACAAGGCCTATGAGAAAATGAGCTTGACCCAAGCCCCTCCTTCTATCTGTAAGAGGAGGACCCCTGTGCCCTGTTAATGCCTTGTCCTGCATCCATTTTGGCCAATCCTCCCTGATTCTCAGTTATATCTCAGTTAACCCTCAGGACAGTCCCAGTTGGCACAACCGGTCCCTGTTTCCTTCCACATTCCCATTCTTGATCCTGGGCTTTAGGGATATGAGATACAATTGCACAAGGGATAGAATCTAATTCTATTGATTGATAAATTGCTGACTACTTCTGTTTTCTTCTGAAGAAGCAGCATAAAGCTCAGGTTCAGGGTCAGAAGGTACCCAGGCTCCATTCTGGTTTCAGCATGAATGAGTGTGTGGCTCCAAGCAGGCCACTTAGTGTTCCATTCTCAGCTTCCTCCTGTGTAAATTGGGGATGACATCAGCACTGATTTCATGGCACTCTTGAGAGAAGTCAATGAGGTAGAGTGAAAGGTGCTTAACAGTGCACCAAGCACATAGAGTGCTTGATAAACCTCAGTTCTTGATATTGTAGTTGCTGTTGATTCTGCTGTTGTGTTGGGAACCACCCTGCCTGTTTTCAGAAGCTGTAACCCCCCATGGTTAAGGCTAAGTGAGCAACCTTCAGACCATAAGCCACTAAGGAGACAAAGCTTATCGGGGGGAAAGGGGAAGGGTTTACAAAAACAAGTATAAAAGACACATGGACAAAAACTAAGGGGGGGGTGAAAATGGGAGGGAGGGGGGAGGGCTGGGTGGGTGGGCTGGGATGGGAGTAAAAGACAGGAAACTGAACTTGAACAACAATTAAAATAAAGAAAAAAATTTAAAATATATAAATAAATAAATGCAAAAAACGGGGTGCTGGACCCTCTTCGCCCCTCGGCTATGAATAGCCTGAGTCCTCATTCTGTCTGCAAAAAGTCTCCTAATTTCTTGGCTGCCTTATTACCCCTGCCTCACTTAAGCCTGAAACAATGTTGGTGGTGGGTACCGCCCCGTGCTGGAAAGGGCGGGTCCCCTAGAGCTATCAGGCCTAAGAAAGAATATGTAAAATCCTGTGAAACCTGCTTTGTTTAGAATGCTATCTATTAAATAAGGGTCCAAGCAAGAAGTGAGCTTGTTCCTCAAAGTTTTATAGCTCTTTAGCTATCTGACCTGACACAAAATAGGCTCTCAGAGTTCTTTGTTATCTATTGTTTGATCCTTATTGCCTGAGAATGATTAATGAACTTTACCTGTATTCCTGTGCAAAACTAACCTAATAAAAGCCCATTGAGGAAAAGGCTCTTGACCCTTCTCCTTTGAGAGATCGGCCACCTTTACTCCCCAAGCAGATCATGTCTTGGTAGATTTATTCTCATCCATGGCAGCCAGGGGAGCCCTGCAGGTGGAGCCCCCCCACACTGTTGATGATCTTGGTGATGACAATGATGTTGATGATGACAGCATCAAAGGTGATGTTCTTCAGACATCTCACACATATTGTCCAAGGATTTGAGCTGGGAAAATGCCTGGCATCTGGTATTTTATATTTTCTCAGTAAGACAAATAGTAAGGCCATCTTTGGTTAGTGAGGACACTTAGGACACAGATAGAGCTTGAGGACAGTTGAGTTGGGAGAGTGTTGGGAGCTGAGCAGGTACCAGGGTCCTTTCCTTGTTTCACTTTGGAGCCAGAATCACTGAGACAACCAGACACATTATCACTCCCTTGGAGCTGTTCTCACATCTACAGCTAGTGTGGGTTAATGAGCCCTCTACCTTTGAAATGCTGCAAAATTTCATGGCGGCACTGAACTCCACCTAGTGAGGTGCCAGCCACTCCACTGTGTTGGGTTCAGAGACCAGGAAGCTAGATTTCTACAACCCAATAAGATGAACACACAGCCCCCTAAGTTTGCCTTCTGGCATGGACACATCCAGATATGCTTTGTCTGGTTGAGCCCCAAAGCAGGCCCTACTGGTAATGGGATTGTTAAAGGGTAGGAAGGACTATGGGAAAGCCAGTACTTCTAAATCATAACTGCAAATTCTGTGGTCTCCCTCCCTACTGGAAAGGAGTAGAGAAATGAACGAAAAATTTGCATCACCCCCAGTGTCCACTCCAAAGAGGCCACTGTGGTCAGGGGTACAAAACAGAAGTCTCAAGACCTGAGTTTGAATGTCTACCTCTCATGACTTCCTGCATGAACTGGGCAAGTCACTTCCATCCAATCTTCACCTTTCATGTGCTTGAAATGGATAAGGGTCACAGCTCAGATCATCTTACAAGGTTGTAGTAAAAATCAAATGAGATCAAGGGTGTGTTAGACCTTTGTGAAGTGCAATTCTCTGTGAAAATGCTGTTTGTCAATAGCTTGTCTGTTCTTTCTGCCAGTGACTTAAGGAGAAGGCACATCAAGAACTCCCCACCCAGAAATAGAGAATAGGCTGACCAGAGTGGAGAGGGGAGGGAATTTCAGGGGAACAGGGGAAAGGTTTACAGGAACAAGTATAAAGGACACATGGACAAAAACTAGCAGGGGTGGAAATGGGAGGGAGATGGGGAGGGCTGGGGGGTTGGCTGGGATGGGAGTAAAAGACAGAAAACTGTACTTGAATAATAATTAAAGAAAAAAGAAAAAATTGAAGCATCTGTTGTAAAAAAAGAAAAAAGAAAGAACTCCCTACCCAGCAGCCAGGCACAGTCTTGAAAATCCCTGTACCCACCCAACATAAAGTAGCACTCAGAGAAATATATGATAATGAGGGGGAGGAGGAGGAGGCCAGTAATGAAAAGCAGGGATGAGGAAACATAACTGTATCAGTTAAGATGTCTTCAGCAGCAGATAATCGCTCAAATGTCTTAAACAATGAGACAATTTATAAACTCATAAGACTGTATGTCTCGTGGAAGAAGAGGGTGGGCCAGAATGTAATATGATCCAGGCTCAACAATACCATCAAAAGCAGTGTTTTCCATCATCCATTCTGCCATCCTCAGCATGTGTGGGCTTTGTGCTGCCTGCCCTCCTCATGACTTGAGATGGCGTCAGCAGTTCTAAGTTTCACAACCAGTTCATTGCAGGAAAAGAATGGAGGAAATGGAGAAAACAATGTAGAGGAGAAATGGAGTCACTTCTTCCTGTGTTTTCTCCCTTAAAAGGGAAGAAATCTCTACCAAGAGGAGCTACAAAACCTGCCCTTATATATTTCATTGACCTGACCTGGACCCTTGCTCACTGTCTGCATATCTGTCTGCTTGAAATGGATAAACCACCTAGACTGATGGTACTGCCACCAGCTGACTTGCAATCCCTTTCTGGATGTACCCTAATGTCCAGCCCAGCTGGCTTCCAGATATTGGTTGTTGAGTGGTAGCCACAACCCTGGAAGTCAGCCGAAAGTAGGTTCATTTGCCCCAAATAAGCCCCACTGATCCTGCCTCCTTCTCCTGACCAGCTGACCACTAGGCTACAAGAGTACACAGGAAGACATTAGAACTAGAGACCGACAAGATATTCTCCAGTTTCTCTTGGCATGTTGGGTGTACAATTTGAACAAGACTGACATTGTCCCTATTTCCTAAGAAGTTTTCAGGTTAGAGAAGGAAGTGGATATTTACCAAACAATTATGAATATGATTGTTTGATTTCAACTATGACCAGTATGTGGAAAAAGTGGTAGAGGTTGCCATGAGAACATACAACTGGGGCTGGAAGGTGTCCTTGAGGAAATTATATTTAAACTGAGCCACAAGTCAAGTAAGGCTGAGCCTAGTGAAGAGAAGGAAGAGAGACATGAGGTAAAAGAAGCAGCATGTGCAAAGTCCCTGAGGCTGTAAAGAGAGGCCACAGATTCAGAAGCCCTATGAGCCAGGGGAAAAGGACCAAGCTGCAGGATAGATTTAAGTCAGTATATTCCAGAGATGGGAAGTCTTAAATTTCTACATTTTATTTTATCCACAATGAAAACCTCTGTAAAGCAGCCAAAGCTGATTTTTTTAATCCTTTCTTCTCTATTTTCATACAATTCAAACTTCAAACAGCCGTCCTCCCCAGTGCCTCAGGGCACCTAACCTGGAGCACCCCTGAAACCCTGCCAATTACAGCAGAATGCTTATTAATTCCTCCAGCAACTGGGATTTCCTGAGAAACAGGCCTGGTGCCTAAGGGGCCTGGAGGAGACGTGGTACAACTACAGCACACCCCACACACCACACACCCCATGCTGCCCAAGTGCTGGGTCCACTGATGCAATCTTGTTGCTCCCCTAGTAAATAATTCAAAATCTAAATGTCTTTCCCATTTAAGGTGTGTCTGTGGAGGGGGGGGGTTCTGCTAAAACACACATACATCTGCCACTCAAGCCCCATCCAAACTCTGTCTCACAGGGTTGTGCCCCTCTCTTCGTTGATGCTATTTGAACACTGTCAACAGCACCAGCCAACTCCCACCCTGCCTGGCTGCCTGGGTGACCTCCATTATTTATGACAGGGAGTGAAATTGATTGTGGTTGAAAGATCCACACTGGAAACAAATGAACTCTTCAATTATTGCTGCACGAATAAATCTGTTTCCAGAGCTCCCCTGGGGAGCAGGCATGTAACCCCAGGTTCAAGGTAAGAGATATTTCTAGATGACAAAGTACAGGTGACTCTATTAGAATGATTATCAAGTTTTAAGATTCCCAGGGTCAAGTGATTCTTCGTCCTTCTCCTGGTCCCCCTACTTTAACAATGCTTTCCTATGTGTGCTCCCAAAACCTTTCCCCTCTGCTGGGTGCATGACAGAGATATTTCTGTGCTGTGGGCTCCGGTCAACCCCAACCCTTTTCCACAGGAAATATACACTGAGTGTTAATGGGGTTGCAGCCCAGCTCAAACACCCTGAGATTCACAGAGCTCTCAGGGTGTTAAAGGTTGGCTAGTATTTCTTCCACAAAAAGCCACTAGCTCAGGAAAATTTAATGATGACCTAACCCATTAAGACAACAAACAGACAACTTCTCCCAATCTTGGGCTTAATCTTATTTCCCTTCCTGATAGTACAGAGGCTTTCTGGGTAAGGAAGAGAGGAAGACAGTTCAGGATGTTGGAGGCCAGTTGGGCACCAAGCGCTGAGCGGCACGCACTCAAACATCCAATAATGGAGACAGGGGACCACAAGCCACATCTGGCCCACAGAAGTATTTTGTCTGGTATGCTCAATGTTTTAAGAAAATAAGAATTGGCAAATTTTAGATTTGGCCATTTCTAGTTCCAGTGGTTTCCAGTTCCACCATCCTCTGTCTTCTCAGTGAGACAACAAAGCAGCCTCCCCAGCAGATGAGAGATGCAGGTCTCTGTGAGACCTGGACTGGCAAGACCATCACCCTCAAGGCTGAGCACAGTGACACGACTGAGAATGTCAAAGCCAAAATCCAAGACAAGGAGGGCATCCCACCTGTCCAGCAGCGTCTGATTTTTGCAGGCAAAAAGCTGGAAGATAGCTGCACTTCCTCACACTACAACATTCAGAAAGAGTCCACCCTGTGCTTGGTGCTTTGTCTATGGGGTGGCATCAGTGAGCCCTCCCTCCACCAGCTTACCCACAAATACAACTATGACAAGGTGACCTGCCACAAGTGTTACATCTGACTACACCCCTGCGCTGTCAACTGCCATAAAAAGAAGTGCAGCCACACCAACAATCTCCACCCCAAGAAAAAGATTAAATAAGGCCCCTCCACTACCTCCTCGCCCTGCAGGGCAGCCTTCTGCCTGAACCCTGTGACTCTGGATCCTCAACAGTTTTCCTTTCATTGACTGGAAAAAAATGATAAATTTCACACACAGAATTTGGCTTTCTAAAATCTAGCTACATCACACCTGCCTGTCCACATGGCCCCCCGTAGGCAAAGCCTACCGGTGTGTCTCTCCAGTAAATCTCCATCCCTGCCTGGCCCAGTTCATTACTTTAACTGCCTGGGCCCTGTATGCATTTGAACCTCTGGACCCTGACACTTCCCACGTCTTCAAGTTGTCACCATGACCAAGATCTCCCCTCAGTAGGTGGGGCATGTGTTTTCCCAACAGAAGACAGAGAAGACTGAGGTGAATCTGTCTTGGCCTGTGTAGACCTCATGATGACTTTTAGCCTTATGGGGCCAGGACAGACAAGGTCTGGAACCCAGCTAAAATAAGTAAAGTAAATAAAATAATATAATAATAAAGTGTCCTTACTTCTTATTACCATTGCAACATTTTATAATCTCTCCCCAATTTTAGCCTCTTGTGTCACCCTAATGGCACCTATTTTATGCACTGGTTTCAAACTGCTTGGGTAGAGACAACAGGAGAACAAAGTAAAGGAACTAAGTATGTGGGACTTTGGGCACCTGCCAGCCTGCTGTTGGGTTTAGGGAACTACAAATGTTTTCTGGAGAGATAGAAGGATCAGACCTGTTGCTGTGATCCTCAGCCCTCAACTCAGAGGTGCTGTCTTCACTGCTCACATCCAGAAATCTTAGCACTTTCTCAAGGAAACTTGGTGTTTCACACTATGCTGTATCTTGCACATATACAGAAATCTGTAGTTTCCAGCTGTCTCCAGGTGATCTTAATGTCTCATAACCAAAGGTTTCATTTGTATCTGTGTTTATCATCAATAGATTCAGCTAATAACCCTGTTACACAAGACCACGTGGTCTTATGGTTGCCTCTGTGTCCTGTCAGTCATCAATTTCAGGAGCAAGAATATGATGAAATCAGGTCAATTCACATTTCAAAAATAAACCCACCATGACGCCACATATAGGATTTATGTGCAAAACTTAAATTAACTAACAAGGCATAGACAAAGCTGTAATTACTGCCTATCATTTTTCTAGCCACCTTTTTTCAACATATCCAATCAGTTTGCTCCTTTCCAGATCACATGTGTTTTCTAGTGAGACCAGCCACCATGGCTCCTCCCAGCTGGACCAAGGACTCATGCACAAGGCAACACAAGCTAAACAGAATTGGAAACAATTTTGTCCAGAGAGGGGCATTTCCTGATATGTAGTGGCATCCTGAGCCAATCAAATCCTCTCTCCTGAGCAGGTTGACGCTGAAGGAGCAGAGAGGAAACATCACCAGACCTCAAACTGCCACCTCAAGGGCACAGACCCACTTTGCCTATTCGAGATGAATCCTGTCACACAGCTCACCATAATAATAGATGGAATCCAAGAGAACATACAGCACAACATGAGATTCCTCTCGTCAATTTTTCCCTTAACTGGCCAGGATGTGCCAGTTGTGCCACATAGAGAATCTAGGCTTCCCTGACTCTTGGTGCCCTGAGCCCTTACCTGCTTGTCTAGCAGTGGGTTTGTTCTTTCCCCAATTTCATCCTTTGCAAATATCCTTGAGAATCTCCAAAATTTCCATCATTTTCCCACACATCAGTCTTGCTCCTACTCTCTACTTGCTAATGAAGCAGGACTCCAATAGGCCCTGGAACCCAGATTCTGCAACTCCTGACACTGTAGCATCCCACGGAGGCTTTGTGTGGCCCTGATGTATCAAAAGCCCCTGCTCCTGCCTTCAGGATGGAAGAGGAAAACCGCCAACTTCACCAGTGATGCCATTAGCCCAAGCCACATCTTACAGTTTAAGCCTTAGGAGCCACTTCACCAGTGGGAGGTTCCTACTAAACTCCCTGAAATGTATGACATTTGTACAAGTTATATAAATTTATCCAAGTGAAGCTGGATATACAAATTGAGAGATTATTATCTACCATCAAAAATAGTCAAGGAGGATTCTACAGGAATAGTCCAAATTAGGAGCACCAAATTCAGCTCTTAATAAAGCAATTTTTTCACATCACACACATACACACATGCACACACATGCTCATGGCATTATTTTCTCCAAAGATGGGCTATGACTTGCAGCCACATGTATGTAAAGATGGCCACAAGCCATCCAGTGCTCCAAGAACAAGCAGGCCTTCCGGAAGTTTGTTCTTGTGATTTAATAAGCTGTCCACATGGTAGTGATGTCAGGTTCAAGCCTGTCATGTTCTCCAGTTTTCTAGAAGGGAGTCACCTGCCCAGCAGCTCTCAGAAAGGCCCCAAGCCAATGGCAGCCTTTCCTATACTCATTATAGCAGAGGGCCTTTGTCAGGCCCTCTTCTAGGCATAGCCATGCCGACTGATGGTCACCTTAAGCCTTCAGGCACTGAAGCCACCTTGCAAGGACAGTGGAAAGAGAATGGTCCTCTTCCTATCTCTTGCTCTTGGTCATCTATATTCCCAAGAAGACCTGGTTGGGCCCACAGCTTCACAAAGTTGTACATTAACAAAGTTCTTTACTGCCTTCCCCTGCCTCTCTACTAGGACTTCAAAAATAGCTTAAAAGGCTAGGAGAGGGAAAGATATCATACCCCATCCCTACACTGTGATAACCCCAAATCTCCAACTCGAACCCACAAGTGCCCATCAATATCACCGCCAGCACCAAGGAGTTACCAGTCTCCAAACAAATAAATGCACAACCCAGGGCACCATAGACTGGACTTCCATAATAGGGAGTAATCCCAATAGGGAGCTCGAGGTTCTTTTTTGCTCCTTTATTGGTTTGACTAAAATATATATAGCATGTGTATTACATATTCATATTGTACGGCTTTCTCTCCAAACCAAGAAGTTCCCACCCCAGCTCCTACCTGGCCAGCCAAGGGTAGATGGTCCATTTTTTCTTATGCCCCACTCCCCTTTTCCTCCCCCTAATTTCTTATGAAAGTACAAACATCTAAGTGTTCTTAATTATATTTAAGGGATTTGTTCTGCCCTAGAATTGGGTTCTGTCCCCTTATTCAAGGCTGATGTTTCTCTTTTTCAATCTTTTTACCACATTTCAACAAATACCAATTTTCTACCCCATAACAGCCTTGTCAGAGTGCTTCTTGTGGCACTAACTAGCTGTGTGACTATGGGCACATTACTTAACTACTCTGTGCTAATTACTCCTGTGTAAAATGGGGGTAAAAATAGCAACCATATCAGAAGGTGGTTATGAGTATTAAACACATTATTAGAACAATGTCTAGCACACCTATGGCACTTATAAGTGTGTTTATCATCTTTCCCTTTAGAAGCTCCCAGTTAAGTGAGGTGGAGGTAGGGAGACACAAGAATACACATAGAGCCTGAGGAGGCACTCCCAACTACCTGGGGCAGAGGGGTGGACAGGGAGAGGACAAGGGGGAGGAATGACAGATCCAGGAAGGAATTCCTTCAACAGTGACACCAAATTAGATCCTTAAATATGCATAGGAATTACTCAGGATGCACATCTAGGAAGTGA
>PVKM010034032.1:0-15737 GCA_004027735.1 Carollia perspicillata
AATGTAGAAGCTAAAGAACTTATGATACATGGACAAGAACTAAAGAGGGGGAGAGTGGGTGGGAGGGGGTTGGCAGGGTGGAAGGGAATGAAGGGGGCAATGGGAGAACTGTAATGGCATAATCAATAAAAAAGTTAAAAAAAAAAAAAAACAAAGCTTTTAGCACGAACACTTTCTGTGCCTCGACACTTTGGATAATAATACTAGGCAAGTTTTCATATGAAAAAAAATCCACCCAAAAATGAAGTCACATCTCTCAGATCTTTTAATTAAAGTCAGACCTGAACCCTTATGTTTCTCTGACTGCTAAATACTTAGGAAGTGTGTATGAGATTTATGTTTTAAGTTTTTAAGTATGTACACACTGCTGGGTTACATGACTTTGTATTTGGTTTATTCAAATATAGTTTAGCAGGACTGTAATATATAAGAAAGGTTAAAGTGTGTAGAACCCTATTTAATTAACTTATGCCCACTTGGGAGCCAGTCAATTGTAAAGGTATGCCGAGCAAACAAAGCTTCAAATATGAAATCCTTGAAAAAAGTGAGCTATGTTTGATGAAGCCTTTTCTGTTCTTAGCTTTGCCATTAAAGCTGTTTCAATGAGCTATTTCAAGCCTTGCAGTATATTTATGTGTGTATGATTTTATATATGAATATATATACATATACATGCATATGAATACATATATATGTACACATATATATGAGATCTTTATAAAGATTAACTGTGTCTTGGTAGCTCTTACAAGACCTAGATCATGACCTTCCCTGCACTTTTTTTGCCTCTCTGAGAGAGGACATACGCCCAGAATTGCCATCCTTGTAGTTCACATGTGTCTAAAATAGGACCAGTGTTTTGTATTTACATAAATTTGATTTAATAAGTAGTCACACCATTAAAATAGAGCATTCTTTTCAACCACAGCTAATGACACATCATATAATGCCTGGTCTTTAATGGGGATTTCAATAAATGCCCATTGATAATGATGATTATTAAAATGATATGTTAAGTCAGTCTCCTCGTGTGAGAAATGCTTTGCTCTGAAATGTCAGACTTAGAGCTTTGCCTAAAACATTCTAACGAAGATCACCACTTTGCATGAAGCTTCAAATGCGCAAAGTCGCTGCAATTAGTGCATTGTGCATCCATATGGATGTGACCACACAGCTTTCAACTTAAAGGGTTCAGGCTATTTTGAATGACGGGCCTTCTGTTAAGCCTAAAACAAAAGCCTGTCTATCTCTGCATTCGTTTTAATTAATATTCTCTGGCTGGTCTCAAAAATGAGCTCTCATCGAGAGAGGAAAGAAGCATGATTATCATAAATCAGAAATAAGTTACAGAAGTAGATTTGACTAATTTTCTACTCCCTTCTGTTTCATCCCATTTCTTCCCACCCCCTGAAGAGCTTCAATGCAATGTCGAGTAACTGGAAAACACTGATTTTAGGTGTTCTAAAAGAAAACCTATATTTCATCCAAATCATAACATAATTTAAACTCACTCCAAAAAATGAAGAAAGTAAGCTGTTGCAGGGTTTTTGAAATCAATATGAAGTTTAAAATGTGTCATTTTGAGTCCGACATCCATCTAACGTTTATAATATAAAATTGGGGTGCGTGTGCTGTACAGGTAACAATGGTAAAGGTCACACGTGTGTGTGTGTTTGTGTATGACAGGGTATTTTTACTTCGGAGAGATTTGGACTTGCCCAGGTGCTTAGGCTTTAGCAACCTTATTTATGAACTTAATTTTCTACAGTAGCCAACTCAGCCAACTCTGCTTGAAGATGAATTGGGCACAAAATATTAGCCTGGGCATTTTTCTTAGTATTTTAAGCAAAATTGAACCCAAAGGGGCACATCCTCGTAGGTTTTATTTTTCCTGAGAACTGTTATTAATATGGTCCTTGGGGAAAAGAAGCTTTCTGAACTCTGTTTTCCACGAAAACAGAATAAATTCCATAGATGGTTTTACGTGTTAGTTAAGGCCAAGGTTTTCTAACTATTTTCAAACATCCCCCCTACAATCACTCTCCAAATACCTTCAAAACAAACATTCACTCCAATGGCTACTGGAATCCTCGGAATACCTGGATGCCAATTTAGGACAATTTTGAATGTGCTTTAAAAAGTACCTAAAATTATCTCCCAAAGTCTTCACTGAATTATTAAGAATAAGATAAATGTGAAAATTACAAAGCAGCCCTTTAATTTACCAGAACACGTGAGTAGAATTCCTCCAGCACGTGAGCGGAAAGGCATGCCGTCAGTACGTCCGTCCTAGAACACCACCGTAGCAGCTCCTACCTGGTTTTTTTGTTTTTGTTTTTTATTCCAGCATCAGGGGACTTCATTTTCCATAAGCACTGAATTTGGCACAAAGATGCCCTTTTTCACACTGTCTGGATTTTTAATTTGTATATCCTTTTTTTAAAGCATGTGATTAAGTACACACCTACCTTTAAATGCCTCCTGATGTACCAGTGACTTGGATTCTACATTAGAAAAGAAGGTTGGCATTAGTTTTATTCTGGGTTAGAAGCAGATAAAAGCGAAACTTGCTCAAATGATGTCCATTATTTTTCTTGAGGAGAACTGAATTACTTTATAATTCTATACAGTGTTTACTGTCATGAGGTAGCTTGCTTTCCATCGAATTTAGTCATCTTACCCTCTCTGTTAGGCACCTTTACAAAGAAGTCTCTCAGATAGAAACCAGCAGATTACCCTGCAGCTCCACATACATCCTGGTGAATGTCCTCTTCACGGTGCAGGCGATGAAAGGAAAACCCACAGTTGTTTTAATTTGGAACCAAAACAATCACTTCTCCCCAGCGAAGGCATAGAGGGGGAACAAAACATAGGCCAGAGTCTGCCTGTAGAAAAACGAATACTTCGTGCAGGCAATGCAGCAGGCAAAAACATTTTTTTAAATAGTTTAAGAAAAACAATAAAACAAACGCAATAATTTAGAGTGGGTAAATAGGCTAACAAAAGAGACACCATCCGATCACACGGAAGCACCCTGAGCTGGGGCCCTCGGCTGCATCAACCCACGGGCGAGTAAACTTCACGTGTGTAAACCAGGGGTGTGCGTGTGTATGTACACAAGGAGACTTAACGGGGAGCACCGAGGGAATTAGAAAGAGCCTGGCCCATTTTTAATTTGGGTCTGTTTGCTTGCTTTTAGCACTTAAGGGCTCTACATTCAGTTTGGTCAAAAGAGTGATGAAGCACTCCTTGCTTATGCCTCAAATCAGAAATGCATGAAGTGCAGCTGCAGAGATAATACATTTTCCCCAAAGGCTTTGGCTGAGCAAATTAGGTGTCAATGGGGTGCCTGCGCAGGCAGTACTCTCTCTAATTAGTCTCTTGAGCCTAGTTGGTGGCGGGTATGAGATGATCTAATCAATTGGTCTGTGTCTGATGGTTCCTGTAACAATCCTACCAGGCAGACTCTCTCCCACAGGTCACCCACCTGCACAGCGGGACTGCTCATTTTCATTTTTCATCTCCTCCATCACATGATGCTGACAGTTGGTTTTAAGAAAATTGAATCCAAAAAATATCTGGTTCATAGGGCACATGGGTCAGAACAAAGTTGCATTATGGGTACCAGCGATCCAATTAATTAATATTTATAGCTGAGAAGCTCTATGTAGATATTTCTGAATAAGGATTCTATCAATAAAATCCAATTTCTTGTTTAAAACATTCGTTTCTGGAGAAAGAACACTGTAAAAGCAGAAAGCAAGATAAAAAAATGGCACCCATTAATCTAATGACTCATATACCTGTGAGCTGATGTGCACATAGTTGAGCTTATAATTTATATTCACTATTCATTTGTATTGTGTGTGCAGTCTCTTTTAATAATCTATTAAATATGAGGGAAGCATTGATATTGCTGTTCTATTTTGTTTCTCCGTGAACGTCATATACCCTCTGTCCTTCACCTACATCCCTGCCCATCACATGTAAGATTACATTTCAATTTGAAAGAATTTTTCCAGCAGGCAACTCACCCACCTTGTATGTAGTCCTCGACAACTGAAACTGATGCTGAGGTCGCCCAAGGAGGGAGAAGGGACATCGCCTGACGCTGGTGAACGTCAGTCAGGGCACTTGGCACAATCTGGGCTGGAGAGTCACCTCACAGAGGTGGGAAGGCATCCAGCGGTCATTGGCACCTCTCTTCTTTTTTAAAATGATTGGATCCTCTCATTCAATGTCTGACCTCAGACCTAATTCCATGGACTTATCCATAATCACTGTGTTCACCATTTTTTATCCGATCACTGGTATTATATATTATCCTGTAGTATCCAGTTCTGCTTATGCCCTGCATTAGGTGCATGTGATTCTTCTGGAGATTACACTTAAAGAATCGAGACAGAGGCAAGGACAAACACCACCAATGGCTAAAAAAAATCTTATATCAACCCAACAGGATCGTGACATGCCATGGACTATGGTGACAATATAGTTTACTGTTACCTGAAATCGGATATACTGAAAAGCAAAGCATTGTTTTCAAGTAGAATGCCATGGGTTTTAAAAGGCTGTTCTACAGGAAGGTGCTAATCCTACCCACCTTTCTCGGTCTTCGGTTTCTCTATGGGTGGCCCGCTCTGCCCCCGGCAATGTGCTCTTCCAGCAAGAGCGCAGGTGCAGCGTTCACCCTCAGTTGGTGTGCTGTGAGGAAACTGCATGTGGGAACATCTTCCACTCCCAAGTGTTCAGATTCTACCTTTTCCCTTTCTATCCATTCAACAACTGTGTACCAAGTACCGGAGCTGGGTCTGAGCTATGCTGTTCTAAGGGCAAAATGGCCAAGAAAACCAAGCTTAATCAAGGACACAATGATGCCACCTGCCCCCTTGCTTGATCCCTTACCGGCAGTGTCCTCACACCTGAAGAGGGACTAAATGGGGTGACTAGATTAGGAGGTCAGCTTGAAGACCAGGTCTGCATCCTGTTGACTAAGGTGGTGGAGTGGAGGAGAGCCAGAGAGTGACTGCATCATTTGGATGCGGCTGGAGGGCCTCCATGCCTAGGCAAGCAGGTGTCAGGGCAAACCCACACTCTGGTTTGGCCAGGGTGGGAAGGCATCCTGGAAAAGCTTGAATCTCAGTCACTGTCTAAGTGACATGGAACAGACAGGGCATTTCTGTCATCTGCTTAATAAAAATATCAAGGTTGGTGGTGGGGTTGGGGACCGGATGAAGATGCCTATAGACAGGTGTGGTTAAGTGCCACAGGGACAAGCGCTCTTTCTCACCTTGATGTTCTGGGCCTCGGGAAAGGTGATGTAGGCCTCAATCAGAATGCAGGATTACATGGGAGCAACAGGTAAAGCAAAAGGTAGATTTTCTTCATTTCCCTGGAAGAGCACGGTGTGGGATAGGAGCTGAGGCAGTAGTTTCCATGTAATTGCTTCTGCCAGGGCAGTGACTTGTTAAGAAGAGGTTGGATAAAGGTACCTCTGGGCAACCCGGCAGAGGAGAGGGGTGGCCAAGTGAGCCACATGGAGAACCGTTCCACGAGTAGCAGGTATTCGAGATGAAAATGAGGAGTTTAAACTGATTGGTAGCAAAGGGCGCCTGTGTGGTATCCATTTACCCCAGGCACCTCCCTCCAGCCCAACAGCTTTCCTAGAAACTCAAGGTAAGGGCTTTTGTTTACATTTGGCTCAGTCACTGAAGACAGAGAACTCTTAAGAATGGAATGTTACCCCTACCTCACACCACATACCAAAATGAACTCAAAATAAATTAAAGATAGAAATCTAAGGACTAAACTCGCAGAAGAAAACATAGGAGTAAATCTTTATAATCTTAGATTTGGTGAATTTCAGATATGACACCAAGATAAGAAATGGATAAATTGGACTTCATCCAAATTAAAAGTTTTTGTGCCTCAAAGAACACTATCAACATAGTGAAAGGCAATCCACAGACTGCCAGTAAAATATTTCCAAATCAAGATACAATATATAGCCCTGGCCATGGTGACCCAGTTGGCTGGAGTGCCGCCCACAACCAAAACGTTGTAGGTTGGCTTTCTGGTCAGAACACATACCTAGGTTGCGGGTTTGAATCCCAGTTCAGGCAGTGGCCCATGCAAATGCGTACAGGAGGCAACCAACCAACTTTTCTCTCTTGCTCACATCATTGTTTCTCTTCCTCCCTTCCTCCCTCCATTCCTCTCTTTCTTCAAAAGCAATGGGGAAAAAATACCCTCAGGTGAGGATTTAAAAAAAAAGGTATAACTCTATAAAGAACACTACAACTCAACAACAAAAAGAAAAACAACTTAATTTAAAAATGGGCAAAGGACTAAAACAGATATTTCTCCCAAGATAGCCAACTGGCCAAGGAGCACATGAAAAGGTGCTCAACATCACTAATAATTAGGGAAGTGCAAATCAACACTGCAGTGAGAAGGCAGTTCACACCCACAAGGATGTCTGTCTAATCAAGAAAAAACAGAGAAGAAAGTGACAAATGTTGGCAAGGGTGTGGAGAAACTGGAGCATTTGTATGTGGCCGGTGGGAATACAGATGGTACAGCCTCCATGGGCAACAGTGTGCCAACTCCTCGAAAAGTTAAACACAGAATTGCCATGTGACCCAGCAGTGTAACTTCTAAGTATTATTTACCCAAAAGAATTGAAAACAGGTATTCAAATAAATACGTGTACGTGAATATTCATAGCAGCACTGTTCACAGTAGCCAAAATTTAAAAACAGACCAGACGTGCACCAGCTCCTGAATGGATCGACGAAATGTGGGATATCCATAAAATGGAATATTATTTACCATAAAAAATGAAGTACTGATACATGATAAAATAAAGATGACTTTTAAAAACATCATGTTAGGTGGAAGAAGCCAGATTCAATAGGCTACATATTGTAGGATTCCATTTATATGAAATATCCAGAATGGATAAATTACATAGAACAGAAAGCAGATCAATGGTTGTCAGGAGCTGGGACACGGGGAGAAAAGGTGTAACCATTCAAAGTATATGGGGTCTCTTTGGGGGAATGACAAAATGTTGTGGAACAAGATAGAGATGATGCTTGCACAACATTGTAAATATATGCTTTAAATTGGTTAATTTTGTTATATGAATTTCAGCACAATTTCCTTTAAAAAAAAAAAGGATGGAAGGCTAACCTTCCAGAAGATCATCATAGTGAGCAGGAGATATGAGTAGAGGGGAGAGCCGGTGCTAGTCTCAACTGGAAGGCTGGAGCTCTGTGCTCTCTCCGCCAAGGCAGTGCCGTGCAGGGGTGATGTCCTTGGCACTACAGCCCACATGGGCAGCAGGGGGTGACTGCGCTGTGAGTTCTCCACAGAAAGCCTGTGTGCCACTGTAGAAGGGGACAGGCAGGCCTGATCTGGTCATGTGACCTCGAGCTTCTAAATGGAGATGAGCTGATTCTGGGACTCGGGGGACTGATGGGTCAAAAGTCTGAGTTATGTGACGTGAACCTAGGAGTGTTTCTTTCCACCTTTCCTGGCAAGACATTTTTCCCTGTCCTAGAGACTCAGTGAAAATGCTTAAGGACCAAAAAGAAATGTGGACGGGAGCAGAGCAAACCTTCTCTTTTCTTGAACCATGTATGTGGACGTAGTTACCAAGTTTAAGCAGGCATCATTGAAAACTCACAGTCACATGCAGGAAGTTGGCAAGAGGCTGGCAGTTCAGGTCCCGCTGGCCAATGTTCTTTCTTCTGAAACTAGGTCTGATGATAGGCAATAGAGATGTCAGGGGCAGCTGGATTTTTTTTAAAAAGCATTATGTGGTCCACTTTTCTGTTTCTTGTTCATAAAAATGAACGTGATAATATGTTCTTCTAGTGGTCTGTATGATGCTCTGGGCACTTAATTAAGACCAGTATCACTACTAATGATTTGGGGAAGGAAATTTGCTGAGTCCCCTATAGTAATCCAAGAGGATATTAGATCATTTCAATGCACGGAGTTAAATTCTTTGAGGGAAAGTAAGTGCCGTCAGAACATTTGTTTGCCGTATTATAAGAACCAGTTTGGTGAAGGGGACAGCTTTGCCTCAGCTACATGTGCCCGGGGTTGCTGGCTATGGGGAAAGCAGATAGGCTCCCTTTGGCTGAACCGATTTTGAAGTCTCATGTAATTCAGGAAAAATGAATGATGTAAGTTTTTTGGGGTTTTTTTTAACCGTATAACAATTTGCTCTTTTCCTCCTTTCAGGATTAAGTTGTCATCATTCTGGGAAGGAAAAAAAAAAGCATTAACGAAGTGGCCAATAATAGGAAGGGAACCACGGATCAGTTTCCTTTCTCTCCCTGTGGTGGATTTCCCTTACAAGGAAATTGAAGCTGGCAAGACCCTGTTTTCTCTGCAATTTATTGAAAACCTTGCACGCATTTGGATACCTTGTGATTTCCAAGAACTATGTGAAGATTAAGCTTTGCTTACTGACACATGGCATGTATTTCTCAGTCTTCTGTGTGTGATTTTGTTTGATTCCCCTCCGCAGCACAGCGTCTCTGTAAAGGTTTTTATGCTTTTACCAACCATGTCTTAAATACATTAAGACAACACATTCGGAGCTCACACTTCTTCGTAATATCTGTCCTTGAAAGCCACATGGGGCCTCAAACAATGCCTGCTTTCCCCGACAGCAGGGCACATTTTGCCACGACTAGGAAGGAACTGTGCCGCTAAAGCAAACCCACCTTCTCTCACTGGCTGGACCACCTGGGCCCCGGCCCTGGGGCCCCACTTGTCACCTGCCTTTGGAGGACATTTGCAAGTGTGGTTTTTTTCCCCCTTGGAAATACCACACATTTATATAGGATAACAGAATCTGCTTAGCATTCGTAAGCCACATAACATGACTGTTTTCCAAGTAGGTCGGAAGTGAAGAAACAACTCTCGAGCATTAAGAGCAAAGACAGGGACAAATTGCTTACTTACTTTTCAACCTCTGGAGACTGAGAAAACTTTTTCCATGTTTTCTGGGTCTTGTCGACATCTTGTTTCTTTCATCCACTCTTTTATGGCACTTGGTGTTTTCCTGGTGGAGAAAAGAGTGAGGAACAGCGTGTTTAAACCTTGGTTGCACAAGAATTGGGTCGGTTGGGTGAGCTCGGAAAGCCATCTTTGCTATTTAACATTTAAAAAGCAAACTACACGGTGATCCGGAGTTAAAAATAGGCTCATTTACACCAGAGCCCCTTTCCATTACATTTTTTTAAACATTCCAAGCTGACTGGAAGCCATCATTGGGTACGCTAACTTTGAACTGTCTCCTGGAAAAACTGTTTGAATGCAGGTTTTAGAAGCAATACAGGAGTCTTGCATTAAACATGGGAAGGAGAAAAAGAAAGGCCCAGCTTCCCTTGTTTCAGGAGTCGAGAGACGCTGGAGGATGAAGGCGGGTATGTGACATGGAGGGGAAAGTGGGTTGGGCATTCGCTGAGCTTTGATCCGGAGGGAAGGCTGTCTGATGTAGGCCGTCTGCCAGGGGGACAGGCCTCGCTGCAGAATCCCAGATAATACTGAGGCCGAGGGGGTGGTTGGGAAATTCATCTACAGCGTGCAGCCTAGCTCCTCAGGACACAGATTCCTATGGAAATACTTCATGTACATTGCTTTACATTTTCCTGTTAGTCAGAAAGAAGGAGAGACCAAGAACTTGAAATGCATCACACTTTGGGGCATCAGGTCTAGGAATTATGAGCCAGTTTGACAAAGACTTTCTCCAAGAGTCAGGTAAGGGAAATGCTTTTCTGTAGTTGAACCCAGTAAACCTAGAGAATCGGACCCAGACTTCCTAAACATTAAAATGGTACCTTCCCTGGAGTGGGTTGTGAGTATATAATATATTCAAGGCCACAATCCATCCTATCCAGAGCTAGCGTTCACTGTAAGCTTCTAAGTGTTGCGTGATTAATTATTTACTGATGGATGTTAAGGAGAGCAACAGTTACCCAAGGCCAGAGGGTCTACTCTTCGCTACCTGGAAATCTTCCCCATTTTTCTTTCACACATTCCAACTCACTGGAAGTCTTTGGAGGTATTTCGACTTACCATGTATTGAAATTAGGATTCTTTTTTTACAGTGAGTATGGAGAAGAAAACCTTACATGCAATTTGAAACAGCCTGGCCCGTGATTTGTCTTGAATTATTCATTTGTGGGAGAGCATAACTTTGTATTTTACTAAGTGTAAACCAAGAGCAACTGATGATTAAATCTTGCTATTAATAAATATTTAGTGTTAACAGGCTTCAATTAGGAATGTTAGTCATTCCGAGATCTCCGCCCCTGTCACGGGCAGCTTCCCTTGAGAAATGACACATAATAGCACTCAGTGGTGGGGGGCGTCTGTGTTATTACAGAGACACACCGCTCAGAAGATCTCCCCTAGGAACTGTCAGTCCCCCGTCCCTGCCACCAGGACAGGACATCCAAAGTTTGGTTTGTCTCTCTCCTTCCCTCTCCCACTTGCAGTCACGTTCTCCTCCCCCTCCTTTCCCCGCCTTCCGGAGCTGAGGACAGCCGTGAGAATCATGGCAGAATGTGTTCATGAGCCGACGTATTATTCTGTTGAGAAAGCACTGGAATGCTTTGAGAGGTATTTTTATATGAAGGAGTAGTTTGAATTCGAACAGCTGGACCAGTAAGCATGTGTCCGCAGGGGGACCGTGTCGGCGCAGCATCGCTTTGCACACGGTCTTCCGGAAGGAAACGCGGGGCTTCGTTGCCACGTCCTTAAAGGAACAGTATGACTGACTTAAAAACACAGGCTATGAAGGACATGAAAAAAAGGTTTGCAGCGCCCAGAAGAAACGGGGGGCCTAAAACCGGGGTGGCTGTCCATCCGCTGATTCAAGGGTGAGAAGCTATTTCTACCTCGTAAGAGCGATGAGAAAAGTTTCCAGGGGCACCTCTGGGCTTGCAGGGAAAGCAAGCCTCTGGGTGTCCTGTCCTCAGTGTGTACCTGATGGCAGTGTAATCCATAGCCTAGGTTATGCGTCTCTATAAGATACTCATCTGTGAATATTGCTGGTTTTGTAATCTTTGTTATATAAGAGGACGTTTAGGCTGTACATACTGGGGTAGATTATCGCCTGCCCCCTATACATAGGAATATGCTGCATAATCGTGCATAACCTCCATCTCCTTTACTGGCTTGTAGGTAGGGAACACCACATATGTTACTGCCTTGCAATTTTCATACACACACACACACAAAAAAAAAAAACAAAAAAAATCAGCCATCTCCTATTCTCATTCCCTTCCTGCAACAGCATATTTTAGAGGCACATATAAAGTCTACATTCTCTAACTGGGAGTGGATTTTTTTTTATTTTTATCTTTTTTTTCCTGTATGATACCCTGAGATGTGTACTTGCTAACAAGGGTTGGTACCTAAGAAATGTGCTAGCATCATTCAGAAAACTATTATACTTCAAAATGACACATAGCAAGGAGAATGGAATAATACATGTTGCATATTTGTTACCAATTGTAATTTGTCTGTATTATGAAAGATGTAATGGTTTGTCAGCTGTTACTGTTGTTTTCTTGTAACATGATATGGAATAAAATATAGCAAAATCTCTGTAAATGTTCTTGATACATCTTCTTGGTGGGTACCCAAAACACTGTGGCAAAGAAACATCATCTTGAAAACTCTTAGACACAACCATTCTCAAAGAGGGAAATAAGAGACCGAACACACAATGCTCTTGGGTGTGGGAAGGAGGGAGTTAGCTGGAACCTTCCAGAGTCTTTGAAACCCTCCTGGTCCTTGATTTGCTAGGCCAGGTCTAGGGAAATTGGTAGAGGCTCTACAAAGCAAATCTTGTGAGCTGAATGGAATCTTCACGGTATTCCCCCAGCTCCTTAGTGACACTCACCGTGTGTGCTACGTACGCATCTGGAGCCAATCTGGCTTTGTTTAATAACAACCCTATTTATCTTTTATTACCTCTATTTCCTCACTTTCTTTTCTTTTTTGCACATACCCTAAGATGAGGTGTGGAGATGACTCTCCACTGAATATAAATCGAAGCTTCAGCCCACAGACATTCTGCCAGAAGCATTTCTGTTCCCCTCACCAAGCACACCCGAGCACCAGGCAAGCGGGGGCCTGCACCTGAGTGGGCAGGGAGCTCGAATGGGGATTGACAATGTTGCCTTGGGAGACTGGTGTCATTGCTATCATCACTTCCTTCTCATCAGATCTGTCAGCTTCAATAACCCCAAACGAACCCCCATGAATTGATAAATTGCTAAAGTTCATGTCAGATACAGTCATCAATGTATAGCTATGATATTTGGTGAATTAAAAATAATTACTCTGGAAGGTAAAAATCAAAGTTCAAGTCTCATCTTAAAAGGCCTCTGAGGGTGGGACATCTGTAATAGTGTCAACAATGAAAAGAAAAGGACCCAGAACCCCTGGCTTCCCCCTGGGCAGACCCTCGCCTGCCACAGACTTCCCTCCCCGGCTCCTCTGGTAGAACTTCTGTGTCTGCACAGCATACAAGCCCTTCACAGACTCACATTCTCACAAAAGCAAACAAAAGCATTCTCAGCTGATGCATGTTCCATTCCAGCAAAGCTCACGAAGCCGCTACATCCTCATCCCCGCCCCTGCCCCTGCCACTTCCCCTAAAGCAGTGACTCGTCTGTGCCCGAGGCACTGCATTCTCACGAAGTCCTGCCACCACCTGTGGATTGGGGGACATGCAATGGGGAAGACTTCATGGTACCCAAGGTAGTGGTAATAGACAGATTCCAAATGGGGAAGAACTATGACCCTGGAAACTGATTAAAAGTACAGAATGTCAACAGAACAACTTGTTTCTCGGAGTTGTTTCAAGGGAGCAAAATGTATGCCACTGCCGCCCCGCCCCACCCCCACCCAGCTACAGGAGCACCTCCCAGTCACCCCTCTCTGAAGTCTTCCCAGTAGCCTCAGCAGTGGGCTCACATTTTAGAGCCTGGCTATGTGCCCGGGTTGGTTTAATCCCATGAACCCTTAAACAGAAAGATGAAGGCGGAGGACTGGTATCTACAAGAGGGCAAAGAAATAGCTCTGGAAAATATTTTTTAACTCTTTAAACGTGGCAGTAGAGATGACAATCAGCTCCCAGTTCCATAGGGCCCACTGTTCCTTTTTTTTTTAAGGCAATGGCTGGCCCACTCCGCCAGGTTGGAGGATGCGGTGTGTGCTCTCAAAGGCAAAGAGGGTGAGGAGCCGGCGCTCTGAGACTTGCTGTTGGGCCTCCAGTAAAGAGAAAGCAGTGGGGAAGGTGTGCGAGCAGCCCTGTGCCGCTGGGCTAACACGTGCAGATGCCGCATAATGGCAGGATTGTAAATCTCTGCAATGAGAACCCCACCGCGGCCCAGCAGCCTGCTGCTACCAGTGGGTGGTGGCGTTCTGGGCATTAGCTTTGAGAAGCTTATACAGCAGAGGTGTCTAGGATAAAGGACACAAATCAGGGGGAAAACTGACAAGATTTAAGAAATCCAAGGCCTCGTATTTACCGTTCGTCCCCCACGCTCTCGGTGTGCTATATTGTCTGCGCTGAGTCCTGCTGAGAGACAGCCCAGTGCAATAATAGCTGGGAGCAGCCGCGCAGCCCTGGAGCCAGCCTCTGCCAGTGGTGCTGACTGTGCTGGTGGAGAATGTGATTCTGATAGAGTTGTCTTTTTTCCTCCTTCCCTGCAAGACCGCCAATAATTACGGAGGGCACGCTTGGCAGAGATGGGGTAAGGGTTCCCTGTCGGAGTGTATCCTGAGAAGTGACCCAGCGGGGGCCTCCGCAGAGGTCTGGGCTAGGACAGTGTGAGGTGTGCCCTCCTGGCAGGTGCAGACAATGCTGGGGATGGCTAGGGACACATGTTTGAGCCAGGGGTTCAAGGATTTAGAGAGATTCAATTGAAACTTAGCTTTACGCATCATAATACAGTGTGAAACAATCAACGATTCTTTTTCCTCTCTCCTTCTCCAACTGAACCAGGTAACTGGGTACCTTGCATCCTCAAAGAAAGGCTGTCATCCACTCAGATCCTTGGGGAAAGCTGTCACAAGTCCTGCAAACCTTATTCTGCCTAACATTTGGGGAATTCAGACCCTCATGTATCTCTCACCAGCCTAATGGCTCACAGCCCTGGCTCTCATTAGGATCATGAAGTGTTCAAAACACCCCCACCCCAGACTGATTCATTCTAGAAATATTGAGGGTGAGGCCCTGGCATTGGCCTGCTCTGGGAGCTCAGTGGGTGATTCTACTGTACCAGCCTGCATGGGAGTGCTAGGCTCTTCCCTTCCTCCTGTCTGTATGCAGGAGGGTAGGCAAACCTTTCCTGGAAGAGCCGGGTAGTAAGTATATTCGGCCCTCCGGGCTGGACAGCCTGTCACAGCCGCTCACTCGGTTGTCAGAGTTTGAAAGCACAGCACACAGGAATGAGCGTGGCTGGCTTCCAGTCAAGCAGTATACGGGCACTGAAGTTTGAATTTCATATCATTTTCACATGTCATGAAATATTTTTCTCTTGATGTTTAAAAACTATTTAAAAATGTAAAACCTATTCTTAGCTCACAGCCTATAGAAAAACAGGCAGTGCGCAGAAGTTTGCCCGGGGCTGTAGCTTGCTTATCTTGACATGGCCTGCAGCCCTGGAAAGGGGGAGGGAGGGCAGGACCACCCCCATCATTTGCAGGACCCAGGGAAGAGCCAAATAGAGGTCCACATACCATATATCTGAATATTTACTGCTACAAATGTGACTTACAGAATATTCAATATGTTCAATTCCCCTACCGTGACACATATGGCTTCATAATGACCTACAGGGCCATGGTTTCACTGAGAATTCTTGGACTCCTCCAAGTTCACCAAGACATGGTGGCATGCAGAAAGTTGGCCCAGTTCAAGACACCACCTTAATCTTCACGTCCCACTCCTACCTCTAGGGGTGTCTCTCCAGTGTGAGGAGCCACCTGGCCCCCACTTCCACCGCCTGGCCATACCCTTACACAGCCCCCCTTGGCTAGCCCTGGGGGGATCAGGCGCATGCTCTCAGGGCGCTTTCAGAAAAGACGCCATGTGCAGAGAGAACTCAGGGTCCTGGGCATCTGGAATATGTAGAGAAGGGTGGGGGAAGTAGACTCCTGTTGGTCACGGCTCCATGGGTTCCTTATTGGGTGGGGAGGGCTATGCCTGTGGAGGATCAGAGCCAGGCCCTTTGCACATGGGAACCGAAACAGGGGCCCTCTTGCCTTAGTTTAAGGGCACCCTTGGGCAGTGACGGGAACCTGAGAATCAGCTGCTGTGAGTTTTCAGGTCCCAGGTGCGTTGGCCGGACCTACTCCGAACCCATGAAAGCAGACCTCATAATGTGCAGCAAAACTGTTCTGAGGAAAGGCAGCGCATTGCTCTCAAAGCTTAGAATGACAGGGTCTAGCCCCTGTCAGTCGTATAATGGAACTTGCTGGTACCAGTTCACAGGAAGTAGTCGATACAAATTTAGGAATTTTTGTGAGGCAGTTCTTCAATCATAGATAACCTGAAATCAGATGGGAATGCTTACACCGAAGAAATCGGCCAACTCTACACATCGGGTCCTTTGTTTGTTTGTTTGCTCATTTGTCTGAGAGCCAGTTTCCCAGCACACCACTGCCTCCAGACCCCTTTCGTTCCAGGCGTCTCT
>PVKM010034033.1:0-15723 GCA_004027735.1 Carollia perspicillata
TGTTTTGTCCACAATTCATAAAATTAGTTAATTTAAATAATGCCACAGAAAGTACAAGCCAATGACATAAAAATCACAGAAATCTTGTATTCAGAGAAAGCTCACAGTGCTGTTAGTGAATAGGTAAAGAATTATAAACGACCTAATTCTACCAATAAGAATTATTTTTATTCATGGCAAATCAGTAACAATTTATGTAGACATGTGAAATGAGAACACAGAAGAATGTTTATTCATTTGAGTGTTATACTCCTATTTGAGGATGTGGAAAAGCTATGGTTTCTTTCACCTAAAAGCACATATGCAGGTGCATGGAATGCAAAATTGTATTCACAGGGTCAGAGAGGTCATGGACCTTCATGAAGCCCATCCAGATGCTCTATAAGGTCACACAGTGGACCTGCCTGGCATCCGTGTTTTCACTTCCCTGGGTACACACACCTCTCAAATGAATATTCACAGCAACTTCATTCATAACAGCCAAAAAGCAAAGGCAACCCAAATGGCCATCAAATGAGGAATGGACAAATAAAAGTGGTATACCATACATAAATAAACTCATACAGAAAATATCATATAGCAATAACGAGGAATGAAGCACTGATACACACTAAAACATGGATGAAATTTGAAAACATTGTTAAATGAAAGAAGGCAGTTAGGAACAACCACATATTAAATGATTCCATTTACAGGTCATGTCCAGAATCAACAAATCCACAGAGACAGAAAGTACATTAATAGGCTAAGGAGGGGTGGGTGGGGATGGGAGGTGAACTTCTAAAGGGCATGGAGTTTTTTTGTAGTGATTAAATGCTCTAAAATTGACTGTGGTGACAGCTAGCTACACAATTCTGTGGATATAATAAAAACCACTGAGTTTTATACTTAAATGGGAAAATTGTATGGTATGTGAATTACATCATTACAAAACTGTTACCAAAAAGAGAATACATGGATGTATAAATATAATGTATACAAGAGCTTACATCCTATGAGTATTTTATTATAACTGGCTGAAATGACAACATTATAACAAATAATTGAAGTTTTTGATACAGATAATAGAAATATCTTTCCATAAAAATACATTGCTCTCGTGTAGAACAATTTATGAAACATTAAAAGTAGAGGTTAGTTTAATGATTGCCATTTCAAAAATTCAAGAATTATTTCCATTTTAAATATACCAGCATTTTAACTTGTACAGTTTGAAGAATAATACAGCCTTCAAGTGAGAAATACTGCTATTAAATTAGTGGTTAATATTCCTTACTTTTTGGTATTCTGGCTTTCTAAGAAGATGCTCTAAAGCTTGTTTTACATGTTTAAATGTATCTAATTCTTTTGTTAATATTTCCTTCTGTTTAAAAATCTTCTTCAAATTGGATGGAGAAAGATTAGCCTGACAAAATACAAAACCACATACACATTTAACACACAGCATGAACACACTCTAAAATATAATGTTACTTACTATCACAGAGTACTTTTTCCTAGTGACAAAATCATTCTTTTGTACACAGTACTAGGAAATGCTGCCAAATTTATTAACAGTAATAGAATCTGTTACATGGTACATTAAAGTAAAATGAAATCAAAATAAGAGATTAAACCCTAAAGTATTTCAAGCATTTATTTTAATAAAACCAATAGAATGCAATCTATTTTTTTTGTCCTTACTTCAAACTTTAGTACACTGAAATTTTAGATTTCTATTCCACAAAACATTATAGAAAACAGATATATTTCATCTTTCAGAATATTTTGGTTTTAAATTTACTATTGAGAAAAGTTGACTCACTAATTCAACTCCACGTAAGTCAAGCACCGAGGTATACAGTTTCTAGCTTAGCCTCTTATCAAGGGCATGCCTGAAACTATCTCTGAAGTAAAGAACTGTGGAATAAAGAACACCAATAAGCCTGCATCTTTTAATATCCAATACCAGCATGTGCACATAACTACATTAAGATATGAAACCTCAGTTAGTGCAATCTGAGCATTATGCTAGCTCTTCATTTTCTTAAATGTTCACAAGTCAAGTACTCACATTTTCAAAACTAATTTCTTCAACAGTGTCCTTAAATAATGGTAAAAGTAATTCCACAGAAAAGGCTGCCAACTCGGCTTCCTTAAATGTTGCTTCCAACTCAGTCTTTTCATTTAGGATGCCCTGTTTTACACTAATTACATATGCAGAAACAAAACTTAAGTTAAATCTGTCAAATAAACCAGTTGTATTTTCATGAATATATATAGCATACCTTTAACTAAATATTACAGTTGCCTAAATCGCTCTGCAAAATGTAACAGTAAATTGTCACTGAAAATGTAATGAATTTTTCTATACTACCATGTTTTTTCTACATTTACTATAAACAGAAAGACAATTTATAAAATGGTAAGATATATAAACCACAGAGACCACCAAGGGCAATGCTTTCACTGTGCCATTTGATAATCATTCAACACCTCTTTTCTAGTTTGTAAAGCAATTTGTGGGACTGTCAGTTTT
The DNA here is from genome assembly GCA_004027735.1 of Carollia perspicillata. Taxonomy (NCBI): domain Eukaryota; kingdom Metazoa; phylum Chordata; class Mammalia; order Chiroptera; family Phyllostomidae; genus Carollia; species Carollia perspicillata. The sequence goes on from PVKM010034033.1 coordinate 2,519, forward strand.
TTTTCCTTCCCTTCTCCCTTACTCCAAACCCAAAAGACTGGTGTTTCTAGACCTTATTCCCAAACCCTTTCTTAAAAGTTACTGCTCTTCACAAAATATTCCCCCAGAAGGATGAATAAGCTAAAGAAAAGGATAACAAACAACTATATCTCTCCAGAGATCTAAAAATCCTTCATATTTGGCTTTATAATAATTATCATTTAGAACAAAACTGGTATTTGCTTTCATTATGTTTTGCCTAGACACCACTGTGTATTATTCTAAGACACATTTTTGGGGGAGGAACACATTTTTACATCCTGAAATCAGGTGCTTCTCACAATCTCCCTCCACAGCTCAGGAGGAAGCCTGAGCTCTCTATCCTGCACACGCCCCAGGCTTGTAGAACGAGTACCCGATGCTTTGCCAAATATCCCAGAGACAGGACCCAACGCCTGTTTAATCCCTAGGGAGGAAGGGTCATGGGGGGAGGCCACAGGAGCTGGTGAAGGAGGAATGTTTAGCAATATTCCAGAAGCAAGACTCCAATACAGGCTTGCTGTATATTGTAATTAAGAGCCCAACAGCTAGAGATTTTCTTTCAGTTAAAGACGCTCCTTAAAAAATGCCAATCGCCAATATTCTTAATAGCAAGGACAACTAGAGTCAAAAAGTGACTCAGAAGAGTTGGACTTGAGTAGAGAGAAGTTTTGAGAATATCTTAGCTCATTTATTATATTTATATTTTATTTTTACATAGGCACATATTTGGAATAAAAACCTATGTATAATTAATGAGCTTTCTTAATGTTTATAAATAAAACTCGGAGTGTGTATCTCATTGGCAGCTCTTTTCTTTCTTTATGGAATACGCATGATGGCTCATCAGCATTTGATGGCATCTCAGAGGCTATGTCAAGAAGTAGACCGTGTTCTTAAGCACCACTGGCTCAAAGTGACGGGCCCATGAAGATGTGGCTGTGAATGACAACTGCCCATTATTGAACACCATGGGCAGAAAGTCAAGAACGATTATATATGAGCAAACCTCTTCATTTCTAACAAAGTAAACTAGAAGTTGGTCTATACTATTCATGGTAACAGTAATTGTATTTTATTGTCATTTTGGGGAGCAATGAGTCATAGACATAACAAGTATATTCCCCATTCTAAAAAAGCAGAACATGGCAGGTACTTCTTAAACAGCAATATACCAAGTGACAGAGAATTGGTACTCATTAACTATATATCCAATATTCCATAATTTATATCCTCATTTACCTTAGTTAAAACACTTTATACTTTATAAGTTCTTAATAGGTAAGGTTTTCATTTTTAATTGCTTCCCTTGAGAATCCAAAAAACTAGCCAAATTCTGCTAAGTATATTGTAATCAAATCAAATCAATACATTAATTACTAGACTTGAAGGAGATATTCTTGAAAAAAAATGCTGTATTTGATTCAAATAATTTACAGTATGGACAAAACATGAAACCCTAAAACCAGAAAATTAGACATCCCCTGTTGTCGAGAATACCAGCTGAGACGAGTTTCACTGGCGTGCTGTGGTACGTGCTCTCTCTCTGATCTACTTTTAAAATGAGAAAACAGTTCTTCTGAGCGACTTCCACCATTTGCAGGCTCCTCCATAAACCCGGCCAACGAATCACAGGTGGCTTCCACAGCCACCTCTCCACACAGGCTGAAAGTCAGGAAATATTTTAGTTATTAAACTTATCGTTTCATTAGCTTCTTTTTTATGTCATTCCCTAGCGTAAAAATCTAAAGATGTATAAACAAGTAATATTTCACAAATTAAAACTCATAACTGCTACTCACTGTGATACTAATTCAAAATGGTATCCAAACTGCATAGCACAGGCAACAGTTGCCAGTTTCCATACACAGTCTCTAAAAGGCCCACTATTTTCTGTATAATCACAGAATGTAGAAACCTTTATCAATCTATTTCTTGAAGTATTATAATAATATCTTAATCCAGTCAGACTAGAAAATGGATATAAAAAAACAGAGGTTCACTGTAGTACTCAGTTTCATTAGAACCATCCAACAGGAGATGTATATTATTTATGCCTAGAACAGTAGAAATTTAACATACTTCTAAAAGTATTTGACTAAACAGTTACAAAGAAGATAAGTTATTCCTTTAAAAGTAGACCTTTCCAAATTAAATTTGTTTGCTCCTACTTTCCAGCTCAATCTAGGATGTTCTTTGGTGACAGTGAACAGAGAGATGGCACTACTTCTGAGTTTTACTCATCTAATTGCTTCCACTCCAATTTGGAGGTGTCATTTTCAATGTGAATATTTATAAATTTTATTAAAGCTGTTCTAGTTTAAGTAATGCATATTTCAGCAATCATTAAGGCTGTGTTCTCATAACTTTAGTATATAGTAATATGTGTTCCTAACTTCATTTCATGTTTTTACAAAATCAAATGTTGCATTTAAGATTTTCTGCATTTTTTCAGAGGCAGTTATCTCTTTGTAACTTATTTCTATATACCTGGGTTATAAAATACATATGTTTAAGAATTTTCATACTTTGGGTAAATATAAAATAATAGGTTGAAAGTTATTCACAATATTTAATTAGTGATTCAAAAACCTTCCAAAGTATCTGTAAAACTGTCTCTATTTTTATCTGAAGATTCTATGTACCACAGAGGCAAATATTTGGGATACAGGCCAAAGAAAAGCATGCTTATACTCTGGAAATGCCTGCCACTCATGTCCAAATGAAACAACTGACTAACCTACAGATAGCCTATAATAACCTAACCAAACACTGCATACATGCCACATCCATCATCAGGGAATAACAATGTCGGAGCTATCTACAGTCTAGAAGAATTAAAAATATACACATACACAAAATCAAGGAAACCAAACCCAAGGGTAAAGAAGAATATGCTCTGGATAAATCACCTCAATCAAGAAAATTATCATCTACCGATTAGTTCTGTTGCAATAGTTCCCTACTCAAGGAGGAATTGGTATTTATCTTTTAGCCATCCATTTGTTTAAACATTTGCTTCTCTGCATGCTGGAATCTCACGAAAGAATGTCTTATTTATATTTGAATCCTCGGTACCTATGAGCCTTGTAAAAGTCAAGTAATAACTGAAGGAGAGAACTTAAGACACAGAGCAGTTAATGAACAGGATGAATAAAGACTGTTCTTACTCATTCGTACTTCGACTCATCTTTTGGGGGACCATTAAAAGAAAAATGGTTTCCATCTTTGTAATAAAATTTAAAAAAAAAATGTGAGTGGATAGGGGTCTTCAATTTGTAGGAAATATTTTATGATATAAGATTCGGTTTGGTAGCAGTTTTTTATAGACATTCTTACTTAACCTTGTCGTTTCCTGACAGCTACTTATACAATATTCCTAAAAAACTTATCACAAGATAAAATCATACAACCTTTTTCTTCTTCATCACTTATAAAAGTAATTGTGTCTTATCTTAAAGTATAAACAAATAAAAGTAACACAACGTAAAAATAGATTTTAGAATGACTTTGGACCAACACTCTGAAAGGTTATCTTCATTACTGATTCCTCAAAACGTGAAGTAGAGAACTGTATAAGTGAAGTCTCAAATATTTCCAGAGAAATAATCAACAATCAATCCTTACAATCTAGAAATATTTTCCAGGATAGAAATCATTCAGAGGTTCCAAGACACCCCACCACTTTTGTGTTGTGACAATACAATAACCGAAAACATGTGTGCTCAACGACAATGCAGTGATTTTCTTTAGCATAAAAAGTCCCACCTTATAAAATTATTTTAATGGACCAGATGCATTCTTGTATGGAAAAGCAGATGTTTCAAAAGAAAATGTTTTCAATTATGTAGTATATACTGCCAATTGACAAATGTATAAACAATACTTTTGCACAACTTGCTAGTGGTAAAACAAAGACACATACTCTGCACACATATTTAATGATCAAATCCCTAAAGATTAGAGATTCTAAAATATTTTTAATGTTTAGAGGATTAAATTTCCTATACAGAGATGACTTTACCAGTCCCCTACCAAAAGGCATGTAGTTAAAGCTTTTTCCAGGAGTGGTCATGGGTTTCTGCTGATCCAGCTACACTCACTGAACTATGTTCCATTTTGGCCAACGACAAGCATTTGAGGGATGGCTGCTCAGGGACCGTGATGCTGGCCATAGTCAGAGAAAAGAATGATCCCAGTCCATGACCTTCCTTAGCACCTCGATTGTTTTAAATAAACTAACCAGCTTCAGACAAATATGTATTTAAAACCAAACCAATCTCTTTGATGAGAAAAGTGTATTAATCTTGCAGGTTTCAATTATTTGCTGCCAAACATTAATTCTTGGAAAATTAGCTTCCATTGGCTTCAAACGAAAGCATAAATTTTCTACAGGAAAAAATCCACTATGAAATATTCAGCAAGGAACACAAAACAGATATAAGAATCCTGCTCTTCTCTCTCACTGTTCTAGACACTAGTCACAAGATTACTAGCGAAGTAAGTGTACGGCTTTTTAGACTCCATAATGAAAAAAAATGCATAGGAAATTTGAAAATCAGCAGAGTAACAACTAACTAAAGGTAGAAAATTGATCTTATGAGTAAAAGCTACTGTAAATTTAAAAAAAAAAAACATTTTCTGATCATTTAACTTAGATACAGTCCTGCAGCACTTAATGATGGAAATACGTTCTGACAAATGCACCATCAGGCGATTTCATCACTGTGCAAACATCACAGAATGTCCTCACACAAGCCCAGGTGGTTTAGCCCACCTAGGCTATACCTAAGCCTGCTCCTAGGCTACGAGCCTGCACAGCATGTTACTGCACAGAACTACATGAAGTTACACCAAGCACAAGAGAAATGATGTAATCTAGGAACACGGTATACAGATGTATGAGGCTGCTGCTGGCATAACACAGCGTACTCTTTTACAGCAAACATTTTTCTATAAGTAGAAAGAGTACACTCTAAACTAAGAATAAAAAGTGTGGTACAGTGAATACAGTAACAGTCGTTTATTATCATTATATCACTATCAAGTATTATGTACTGTACATAATTATATGTGTTATACTTTTATGTGGCTGGCGGCTCAGAAATTTTGTTTCAACAACCTCACCACTGAAACGTGAGTAATGTGTTGTGCTCTGACACGGGGACGGCTATGACATCACCAGGTGACAGAAACTTTTCAGCCCCATTATAATCCTATGGGACCAGCATCATTTATGCAGTCCAATGTTGACTGAAATGTCATTATACAGAGCATGACCGTAAATAACTAGCTAAATCCTCTATCCAATGAATAAAGCAATTTAAATATAAAATGGCTGCAGATTAGATAAAACCGGGGGAAAAGCTGACAGCAAGAATGACAGATTTGTAAACACTGGATCGTATTTCATGCCTCAGTCTCTCTTCCTTCCCAAAGTATTTATTTCCCTGACTGCTCCCGACCATTAAGAACCCAAAACATCTAATAGTGTTTTCAGAATCATAGACTTAAGAATTTAATTGCTCCATAGTGCTCATATTTTGGTTGTCTTTTAACTTGCAACTAAGTCTGTAGGAGCAAATATCACACACGCCATCCTTGGCCCTCAAAAATGACCTAACACAGTGAAGGGCGTACATAGGTTAGGTTCCAATATATGTTTGGTGATCAAATAATTTGTTATGCAAACTGAGACACTTTTGAAAAGAAAGGGGCCCCACATAAAGCCCAATTGCCCAGAAGAAGATTGGCCCAAAGTTGTTCAGAATATTGTCGAATCCCAAGCAAAGTACACATCCTTTATTAGATAAACTTAAGGCATTTTCCAACCCTTCAACGCAAGGACAGTTGTCCTTCATTAATAGAGCATTGACTGATCTTATACACATCACCTCATAAAAATCCTTACCAGGTTGCTATTAATATTAATATTCAAAAGGTACAGATGAAAAAAAAAGTTTTAGAAAAGTTAAATAGCTTGTCCAAGACTATAAGTAAGGAAGTGGTAGAACTCAGTTTTGAACCAAAAGTCATAAGATACTAAAATATAAGTAAATATAATAATCTACACAGCAGAAAATAACATACAAACTTGCCTTAATCCAGTCGGGTTTGAACCACACTATTATACATTCAGTTTACATTTAAAAATAAAAAATGTTCTGTACAAGTAAATAATGAGTAAGACTGAAGTCTTGGAAGGCAGAGACTGCAAGTCTAAAGAGAACACAGGCAGTGAGGGGACCGTAAAGTCCAGTGTGCTGAAGGCTGTGACAGGGCACTCCTGAGCTGCCGTGAGGTGCCGTGAGAGTGTACAGGAGGATACCTAACACCGACTGGCAGGATCCCGGAAGACTTCCTGGAAAAGGTGGAACCTGGGTCAAGTCCTGCAGAACAAGTTCAAGCTTGGCCAAACAGAAGAGCCAAGGGCATTCCAGGTAAAGGGTGAAGTACCAGGAGGAGCAAGGAATCGTGAGGGAACACGCGTTACAAAGATGAGACTGGACGGGCTGAAAACAGTATATGCACGCCAAACAGAAGAGCTTGAATATTTTCCTACAGGTTAAGACAAACCATTAAATAATTTTAAGCAGGGGAATGACAGCTTAGAAGTGCATCTTTGAAGATAAATCAAGTGGTATTTGGGGGAATGGACTAGTCACATGAAAGGGAGGAAAGCAGAAGCAGTGGAACTAGTTATTAGGGTCTCAAAGAGATGAAATGTCAACATTCTTTCCTAGAAAAATTTTGAAGAAATCAAAGTTGTTTCCACTGGTGATTAAAAAAAAAAAACATGAAGAACACTGAAAGAATCAGAATTAGAATGCCAGACTGGCAAGAGATCAGTACAGAAAGAAGTGATCAAATGTAACACCTCATTTACCCATGACCATCTGAATCAGTTGCTCCACATACAAGTTCCAGAAAATGATAGCTTATCCCTTTAAGTACCAAAATTAACTTAGACCAAATAGAAGAAAATCTTTTAAAAGTATTATTTTTCCCCTTTCAAACACAGCACAGGTAGATTGAATATAAGTAAAACCATTCCTTGATGACCCAGATGCAGCATATTAAATGGAAAGAATATTGAGCAAGACTCATCAGTTTTTGGTTCTTATGAGCCGCCTGACATGGGCAACCCATAGCCACAGTGGGCCTTGGTTTACAAAATGAGACTAATCTTTGCCAGCCAAAGCTGTGGTGGGGTTCAAACCAAATGAAGTAGAAGCAGGGACAGGCGAGGGTTTTTTGTTTGTTTTAGGGCCTCTTTGGTTCACTGTGTTGGCGCTGCTTTCCCATCACGTCTTTCCTTTAAGTTTTGTCATCCTTTTTAAAAATAATAATCCTGAGTCACCGCCATTCCTGAAATTACTTGCAGGCCTGAATTATCTGTATAGAACCAACTTTTTACAACAATTTTTGAGACCTATTCTTTGCAGAATTATTACAAATCATCTTCAATGTAGTTATAAATTGACTACTATTGAAAATACCACTAAAGTGCTACTAAACCAGAACCCAGGGAAAACAATTACTAACTTCTAAAAGAATTGTGCCCAGCAGGTGGATGTTATGCCAACTTCATTGCTATACCCAGCTTCCTGGGTCTCATTCATTTGTACAGGCCAAGCACAATGATTAATAATAATATAAACAAGCTATCTTCTCATTCCTTTGGGCGTTTGGGATACAAAAGCAATACCATTAATACACATCAATTGGAAAAGCAGAGGAAAAGAAGAAACAAAAAAATGGACACCTGTCAAAGAATCACAAACATGGCATTTTTATTGTAAGCAGAAGGGAATCAAACTAATTTTAAAAGTAAATAGGCTTCTTGCAGTTTGTTCCTTTAACCATAACTAACCGGGTGATGCTTAGAACTACTCCAGGTACCTCATTCATTCAAAACCACCTGAAACGTTACTATGCATGAGGTTACAAGGAAAATGTCTCAATAAACTTTATTCTCAACACCAGCCACCATGTGGTTTCTCCGTAAACAAGCAGCACCTTTTACTAACCACGGACACTCAAAACCTGGCACTGATTTACTTTATCTCTTTTATTACAACTACTCCAAAGTGGCTATTACTGTCCTCATTTTACAGAAGAGGAAACTGAAGCAAGGACTGTTAAATGACCTGCCCAAGGCCACACACCTGAAAGTGTTTCCTATAGGCTGTAACCTAGGATCCCGGAGAGGGAATTATTTCCTGAGGCTTCCAGAAGTGTTCTTCACTTATGGAGCCCCAGGGCCTGCTACGGTCTGCTATATTATATAGTGGGTGCTTAAAGGCCAGCCGAATGAGTAAAATCAGTATTCCGTAGAGAAATACTGTCAAGGCCCGCACGGTCAGGGTTTCGTTCAGAAGCCCACCCAGGTTAATATCCGCTCTGAAGTCCCAGAGACTACATCCTTCCTAGCAGCATCTGAGGCTTGCAGCCTTTTTCCGAGCCAAGGCAGCCAGTCTCGGGGGAGTGGAAGGTGTGAGCACAAAGGGGACGGGAGGTAGTCACGCCCAGGATAAACTCGAGCATCTTTCATTTCCGGGAACCCCAGCCAGCGCTTCCAGACCCCAAGGACAGCCCGCGGTAACGCCCCAGCCGAGTTCTAAGCCCAAACTTCCCTCTCCGAAAAACGCGCCCACGCCCCACCTCTACGTCAGCACGTCGCCGTGACGTTTGCCCGTCGCCGCTCCGCGAAGAGCGGGGTTCGAAGGGGCGGAAAATGCCAGTGTTCTGCGAACGTTAGTGAAGCCTCGGCAAACGTACCTGTGATCTCCAGCCCTGGGTCAGCTAGGAGGGAGCGGGACGCGAGGAGCCGTGCAGGGGATGAAAGGTAGAAAGGAAGGCAAGGGACCTGAGGCGGAAGCAGGCAAATCCTAGAGATGCTTGCGGTGGAAAAGTGCCCGCTTAGGTGCGTTGGGACCGAAGAGAAACTAGTAACCAGCAAGTAGCTTCTCTGGCAACCGCCGTCCCGCCCCTTCCGTCTGGTACAGCTGGTGTAGCCTATTGGCTAGGCTCGGAAAACCGGTGTCGGGAGCTCTTGCTATTGGCGGAGTAAGGGGAGGGGCCTGGGCTTGGCTATCTATCTCTCCGTTGCTGCTCTAGTTAAACTTTTTCCCCATGCCTTTTGTTTTGCAGAACAAGTTGTAGTTACCAAAAGTCTTACCTGAGCTCAATCAGAAGTGGAAATAAGACTGATAGATTGCAGATGTTCTGACACTTGGCCTGGAAGTTCCCTGCTTTTGCCTTTTTTTTATTTTTATTTTTTTATTTATTGGTGAGGGAAAGAAACATGGATTTGTTGTTCCACTTATTTATGCGCTCATTGGTGGATTCTTGTATGTTCCATGACTGAGGGTCAAACCTGCGACACCCGGTATCATGATAACTGCTCTAACCGTGCCACCTGGCCAGAGCTGCTTTTGTCTTCTAAAGGGAAGAGTTTAAAAAGCCGAGGCAACCGCTACTGGAGCCACTACTCGTTTTAAATGTATGAAATTGCTAACTGGAATCCTTCCCTCTGTCTGTATTTTCTTTGGTTAACTGAAAGAGCCCTAGGGTTATCTCCAATATACCTTTCAGTTCTTATTTATTTGTATTTGTGGTAGAGCCAGCTGGTATGGTTTATAATCTCCACAAGTGAGGCCAAATTTTATTTGGAAAATTATAAAACTTTATCCATTACCTCAAAGTCAATGTTAAAGATTGTACACCATCATAGTCACAGATAGAAAACTATCAACTGAGCAATATAACTATGGTATACCTATAACTATGCTATACCTAATTATGGTATACCTAATACTAAAAAATATTTTCCATTGATGTTTTCAGCAATGCTTTTTCTTCCACCAGTGTGATTGTCTAGTCAAAAGTTAATGAGAATTAAAACTTCATTCATAATAAACACAATTGTTTCATATATGCAAATAATAAAAAGCACCAGGGACTGGAGATTTAAGTATCTACTCTCTCACTAATGGATCATGACCTCTGGCAAGTCAACTAACTGTTTTTTCACAAATGGGAAAAGAAAAAAAAAGAGTCGAAGTTGGGGAAAGATACATAATTCCAAGGGTTTTTCCAACATTAACCTAGGATTCTAGCTAACCTTGCTAATTTGTCATAATTAGCAAAATAATTGTAAAAAGTTAGATCGATCTTATGAAATATACTTATTTTAAATAGGTATTAGATGTAACCACCTTTATAAGATATTCAAGAGGAGACATTCAAGAGGAAACATTCACAAAATCTCAAAATGATTACATAAGGTTATCATATTGACCATTCTAACTGAATTGTCCAGGTAAAGTAAACATGGGACCCCTTGTCCTCTAAATCTAGTCTGTTCCTGAAATCTGGTTGCATAGTCAATTTTTAGAAAGATCTCTCATTCTGTTGTTATTTAAATGGAAAATAATTCATTCTAGCCCATCCAAATACCCCAGTCAAGACACCTAGCAGGTTCTTCTTCCCTCACTTGGAATCCAGGTACCATATAAGAAATCCAATTATCCTGCTGTGAAGCAAAACAGCTGGATCCCAGCTGTTGAAGTCACTCATCTGAAGTGCCAGACATGTTAGCCATTACCTTTCAACATACAGCCATGTTTCCTTCAAGTGCAGCCGTGTGAGTGACCCTAGCCAACACCATGATCCAAAGGGATGAAAAGAGAAATGACTTCCATTTTGAAGGGATAAATTAATATGGCCACACCACTGAACCAAGAGGTAGTAGAAACCCAAATTTTCATAGGGTTTATCTCCCACTATCTCAATTGCATATGTTCTTTCCAATGTATTTTGGTTTCTTTTAGCAAGTTTGGTGGTGTGAAACAACAAATTTTATTCACGACTCTGTGGGTCCTAAATTCAGGCAGGGTTCAGCTGGGTGGATTTTTCCCCCTCCCTGTGGCAATAGCTGGGATCTCCTATCAAGCTGCAACCAGATTGCTGCTGAGGCTGGAGTAGCACAAGATACCACTGCCATATCCTGATATTTTAAATTCAATATTCTCTTCTCTGGACATAAGCATTTCTTTGGCTGACCAAGAAAAAATGAGGCATGGGTATGAAATTTCCTTCTTTAAATATATTATTGTTTGTGTCTGGTTAAAGGCTTTATCAGAGGCTTTAGGAATAAATGTAAGGGATTTAGGTCTCATGGCGTAAAGATGCTATATCGTCATAAAGAGTATAGACACTCCTTTATTATTCTAATGTTTGGAAATCCAATGTAACTAGAAATTAATTTAAGGGTTGGTTAACCATTTAAAGAAAACTCAGAAAATGGTGGATTCATAAGTGTCAAATATGAAGAAAAATATTCTTAAGTTACACAGTGGACTTTGGAGACAGAAGATCAAAAAGGCAGGGATACAAATATACAATTGGTATAGTTTTATTATGGTCAAGTATTTATTCTAAGAAAATCTTCAGAAAGATAAAGGGTTAGCTTTGTTGTTTGCTTTTTAAAATTTAATTTTAGGCTAGTCTATGTTGCAGCATTATTCAACAGGTCTTTTCTCCCCTCCATTATTGAAGCTAAGCATGATCCTTTTGTATAAAAGAGAAAATTATCTGGTCAACATTTTGCCTCAGGTGAAAATAATATTAATTTGTTCATCAAAATATCATATAGTTTATATATTAAACCACTTTATAGACATGTTTGCAAACATTGGTACTTTTTACAAATGCCAGTGCTATTTCCTGAGGTGCTTTTACCAGTTGCAGCATTTTTGGAAGTTACAGGACACCTGACTAATGATGGCTTACAGAACTGGAATTTCATTTCATCACACAGAAGTCCGGAGTTAGGCATTCCCCAGACTGGCTCAGCTGTCACGGGTGTCATCGGGGACACACGACACACACTCTTCACCCTTTCAGCCCTACTCCCTTCACTTTTTGACTGCCCTCCTCACCTTCCACAACCGCCACGGAGGCTCCCTCAGCCTCTGGCATTCTTGTGGGAAAGAAGGGTGGGATTTTTCTAGACATTTCCCTTTTTCATGGAGGAAAATCTTTTCCATAAAGGATCCATCCCAACAGCACTACCACCTCCTCCTCCATCTGCCTCCTGCTTGCAGACTACTCCTTGGGTTACTGGCTAGAGTCAGGATCACATAGTTGTGTCCCAGTACAAGGGAGGCTTGGAAAAATAAGCATCAGACATCTCTGACTCCTGTCATAGAACGTGTTCTGCCAGCATGAAAGAGAAAGAGGCTGAGTCTTGGGTAGGAAACTAACAGTGCCCAAGCAGGTGCCCCACACATGGGGACAAGGTCATAATTAATATGGATTAATATTAAACTCTTACTCTGACCTAGATGTTGCTTCAATCCCTACATGAGCTATTTAAACTTTATGCCAATTTTACAAATAGGCATAGAGATATTTAATAACTTACCAAAGGGGTTTGCAGAGCTGTGGTTTCAATCAGGCTGACCCATTTCAAAGCCCGATCACTTAACCATTTCACTGCTGCTTCTACATGATTATTGTAATACAGGATTAAAGATGAATACCAATAAAATGTATGTAATTCAAAGCATAAGTGGCAGGAAGTTTTAACATATTCTTCAATTCTGACATTTTACAATCTTATGCAGAGATAAAACATGTATGTGATATAAGGACATTTAAGATAAATCATGACAAAATTCATTTGTTTATTCTTGGCTGAAAAGACAAAATGCTAAAAAGGTTTTTTAATCAGTTCCTCGTGATTATTGGTTTTTAAAATACTCCCAATATTTTTACAGTATGAACATTTAATCTTGGCTACAATGTATCAGCCATTGTACAAATTTTGTCCTTAGAATTGTTGTGTTTTTATTAACCAATTCTAGCATATTAAAGAATTGATTGATATTTTTCCTTTTTCTTACCTACATGACCCTGAAGAATTCCCTACTCAAAAACATCCCATTACTTCCTAATAGAGGAAAAATACAAACAGCTGTGTAGTAAAAAAAAATACGTTCTAATATTTTTTAAAAATTGCTCCCTAGCCTATTTGGGGGAGAATAGGAAAAAGGCAGAGGAGGAGCTGCTCACATGGGAGACACAAAAAGAACGGGTGAGTAATAAGGTCTAAAGAAAGGAGATGAAAGATGGTCTCAATGTAAGCAGGGCCGTCACTGGAATTTTTGAGTAAAGCCACA
>PVKM010034034.1:0-15743 GCA_004027735.1 Carollia perspicillata
CCCCCCCGTGGCTGTTCTGTAACTACCTACTCGTACTTCCCAACCCCCTCACCTCCTCACCCATTCCCCACACCCCCTCCCATCTGGCAACCACCAAAGTGCTCTCCACATCCACGATTCTGTCTTTGGTCTTGTTTGCTTAGTTTGTGTTTTACATTCAAAACTGTTAATAGATATGTATTTTTTTGCCATTTTATTGTTCATAGTTTTTAGTATTATTATTATTATTTTTTATTGTTCAATTACAGTTGCCTGCATTTACCCCTCACCATATTGTTCATAGTTTTGGTCTTTTTCTTCAATAGGTCCCTTTAACATTTCATATAATAGTGGTTTGGTGATGATGAACTCTTCTAATTTTTTCTTATCTGGGCAGCTCTTTATCTGCCCTTCCATTCTAATGATGGCTTCACTGGGTAGAGCAGTCTTGTTTGTAGGTCCCTGCTTTTCATGACTTTGACTATTTCTTACCAATCCCTTCTAGCCTGCAAAGTTTCTTTTGAAAAATCAACTGACAGGCTCATGCAAACTCCCCAGTAGGTAGCTAACTGCTTTTCTCTTGCTGCTTTTAAGATTCTCTCTTAATCTTTAACCTTTGGCATTTTAATTATGTTATGTCTTGGAGAGGACCTCTTTGCATCCACCTTGTTTTGGACTCTGTGCTTCCTGGACTTGCATATCTATTTCCTGCCCAAACTAAGGAAGTTTTCTTTCATTATTTTTTCAAATAGATTTCCATGTCTTGCTCTTTCTCTCTCCTTCTGGCACGCCTATGATGTGAATGTCGGACCTCTTGAAGTTGTCCCAGAGGCGGCTTATAGTATCCTCATTTTTTTGGACTCTTTTTTTCTTCTTTTTGTTCTGATTGGTTATTTTTTTCTTCCTCACATTCCCAATCATTGCTTTGATTCTTGGCTTCATCCACTCTACTGTTGTTTCCCTGTAAGTTGTTCTTTATTTCAATTAGTGTATCCTTCATTTCTGACTGGATCTTTTTTATGCTCTTGAGGTCCTCACTGAGTTCCTTGAGCATCCTCATAACCAGTGTTTTGAACTCTGCATCTGATAGATTGCTTATCTCCATTTTGTTTAGCTCTTTTTCTGGAGTTTTGATCTGTTCTTTCATTTGGGTCATGTTTTTTTTTTTTTTTTTTGTCCCCTCATTTGGGCAGCCTCCTTGTGTTTGTTTCTACATATTAGGTAGAGATGCTTTGACCCTGTGCCTTTTTTAAAAGATTTTATTTCGTTAATTTTAGAGAGAGGGAGAAAGAGAGGAAAAGAAACATCAATGTGTGAGAGATACATCGAATAGTTATCTCTCACATGCCCCCAACTGGGGGCCTGGTCCGCAACCCAGGCGTGTGCCATGGCTGGGAATTGAACCAGTGACGTTTCACTTCTCAGGCTGGCACTCAGTCCAATGAGCCACAGCACCAAGGGCTGACTCTGTGTCTTGGTAGGGTGGCCTAATGTAGTAGGTGTCCTGTAGCATCCAGTAGCACAGCCTCCCCTATCACCCAAGCTAGATACTTGAGGTGTGCCCTTTGTGTTAGCTGAGTACACCTCCTCTTGTAGTTGAACCTTGGTTGCTGTTAGGAGATCAATTGGAGGGATTTCCCAGGCCAGTCAGCTGCGAGGATTAGCTGTGACCACTGACCACCAACCAGTGCCCTCAGTGGAGGATGAGCTGTGCAGGGGCAGGGTGGTGGTGCCACAGTGTGGTCTGTAGCTGACCACTGTGTGCACTGGCCCTGGGGTTTCCTGGGTGGGGCAGGCCAAGGTCAGCCCCCACCTATGTTTTGCCTGGGCCACCCTGCCTGAGCTATAAAGCAATCTGAGATGGCTGCTACTTGTGCTGGGCTTGGAGATTCCCAGGTGAAGGCAAGCTGTGACTCTGTTGGCTGCTGCTAGTGCCGGGCCTGGGGGGCTCACTGAGGCCTGCTGTTGCTTATTTGATAAGATTAGGAAGTTGTGAAGCATGAGCCAAAACCAGCCACTCATATGCAAAAGCAGCTTGGGTGGGCCCATAAGTTGGGTGGGGCAGAGTCTCTGGTGATCTCCAAAGTTTGGCCAAACAGTGTTAGCCAGGTTGATGGAATCCAGGATATGGCACCAGCTTGCTGGCTCTGGCTCTGTAGGGGGAGGGCTTAGAAAAGGGACAATGGTATCTGTTCACCTCGATGCCAGACACTTCAGTTTCTCTGTTTATACCAATGGTGCCTTTCAAGCTGCTGTCCTGGTGCTGGAGCTCAGAGGGAATGAGTCTGAGTAGATGAGTCTGTCTCTGGGTTCTTGAAGAGGGTCTGCTTGGGTTTCTTCCACAGTTGACTCCTCTCCTTCCTGGCACTAGAACCCTGGGCTGGGGGCCTGGTGTGAGGCTGGGACTCCTCACTCCTGAGATGTTCCTCCCGAATTTTTATCCACTGCATGTGGGTAAAAGGACCAGCCTGTTCTGTGTCATGCTCCTCCTACCAGTCTCGTGGATATGATTTCTTTAATTCCTTCATGGTCAAACTTCCATTCAACTTGATTTCTGATGGTTCTAAGTGACGGTTGTTCTACATTTTAGTTGTAACTTTGATGTGGTTGTATGAAAAGGCAAGCCATGTCTGCCTATGCCACCATCTTGACTGGAAGTCCCGAGTTCTGATTGTGATTTCTGATACGATTCCAAGTGGAGCTGCATTTTTTTTTAAAGATTCCTCTAGCTCTGTAAACATCAGGACTCTCTCCTAAGACAACCATTATTAACTCTCTCTCTTTACCAACTGTTCTTGGGTCTTTGCTTAGAGGCCTGGGGCCTCTTTTTGTTCTTCTTCAGCCACAGCTAAGAACCATTAAGTATTTCCTTCTTACCTTTTAGCTCTAAATAAGGAATATGTCAGTTATTTACAATATGTGCATTGAAAGCAATGTCCTGTCCAAGACATACCAGAGAGGGAACACATAATGACATGAGGAAGTGGTTTCATTTCTGGGCTATTAAGTAACATGCTGTCCTTGGCTAAGTGTCCCTTTTCTACTTCCTCAACTATTGTCTGCATAGCATGAGGACCTTCAGGACACAGAATTAGCTGGGTGGATGGCAGTTTCACACCTGTTGTTCTGGGCAGAAGAGAATAAGGGATAACAACGGGAGGGGCAGCTGAGAGCTTAGCCACACCCTCCTGCAGAGGGCATTTTGGTCATAGAAGTGTGGGCACACCCAGAGTTTGACTTGCCCACATTTAAATTCGATTCAAGGTTTGGCTCCCACGCTGTGTTCAGCAGTTGTAACTGAGGAGGAAGAAAAGGAAGCCCACTTTTCTTCCCCTGTCCTCCCTCCTCATGAACCTTCCTCTTGTGCACAGGTTGAGAGTGGAAGCCCACAGCCGTCAAACACTAATTTTGCCTAAAGCCAAAACAGCGCTGCTGGAGCCATGACGAAGATCTGCATGCCCTTCTCCTAGGGATGATCATCTATCACATTCAGGAACATAGAGGCTTACGGTACAGGAATGGGCTTCGTGGTCAGACAGGCCTGGTTCAAATCTTGGCTCTGTTCTCTTGTTCAGTATTGCAACATGTACTTCAATTCTTTGAGGCTTTCCCCCCTACATATGAAATAGATACTCATAGGAATTTTTTGGAGGATAAATTAGGTCATTTAGGGACTGGTGCCTGGCCTAAGCCCTCCATCCTCCTTCAGTGTGTTTTCCTCAGTTGAATTTGGTGATTCCTCATCTCTCATTAAATTTTTATTCTATGTGCAGGAAGCCTTCTAACCCCAAGTACCCAAGTCCCTTTTCCCCTCCAAAGAGCGTTAGGAAGCTGAGCTTAAGGGAGAACTTTGCATAACTCTGAGGGGTGACATTCTGAAGGGCAGAAAAGCTGCTGGAGATGGAGAAAGCTAGAGCTCCTTGGAGTAGATCCTTTAGCAAGCAGTTTCATTTCATGAATTTGCCATATTTTAAGTCCTCAAAACACTAGATGCTCTCATATTCACAGGTGTCCAGAAGCATTCAGACCTTTGCCAACAGAAAGCAGCCTTAGGGTGGAGGCAGTGGGGCCACCTATGAATAATGGGGAATCTAGTAGCATCAGAGTTGGGCTACCGGAACTGAAAACAGTCCAGTCTCTCCGCTGTAAAAGACACGTCTTCTTTAAAAGGCTGCAGCTCTCCACTAGCCCTTCAGTCTTTTGTTCCTCACTGCCACCCAACTGTTTTTCTCCTTCTGCCTAACCAGTATGCTTACATGTCTACATTGGCATGAAAAAAAAATAAAACTGTGTTTTGCAGGAGTCATACTGCCAGTGAATTAGCTCAGTTACGTAGAGCCAAAGAATGTTAGGTTGCAAGTTTTAGCCCAACAGACCAGTTATCTGCTTACTAAGGAGAAGCAAAATTTCCCAGGACTTCTGTCTGTCCTGGCCAGTTGGTTTGCAAATGTGGTCCGGTCTTCCTCAATGGAGACCAAGCAATCCATTACCACTTCTGTAAACCCAGCTGTCAAAACATCTTTTTTTTTTTAATTAAAAAAATACAGGAACTCGGAGCTTTTTCAGAAAGCTAAGACCTTTGTGATGAGAGCAAAAGTGATTTCCCTGTCCCAGAACTTTCAAAGCACTGAACTCCACATTGTGTGTTCATGGCCTTCTGAATTCAGGTGCCCTCTTGTCTAGCCATCCGTACCTTCCTTTTTTTTTGTGACAGTAATCTTCTGCTACATACACCTTTGTCTTTCCTGCTTCTGAGCCTTTGCTCTTGGCGCTCCTCTTCCTGGAATTCCCTTTCCCTTCTCGCCTGCCCAAATCAATATTCCTTCACCGTGCTGCTGGAGTCCTGCCTTGGTGATCTTCTGTTTCTCATGTCTTCCTAGATGTCTATACACTTATCAGACTTTATATTCTGATGTTCTCTAGTTATTTTATCGGTGTGAGGCTTTCATTTCTTCCAGAGCTCCTAAGCTCTTGGAGATCCTTCTTTAGGTCTTCTCTGTGAGCTTTGCAGCATCTCACCCCATGTGGGAAAATCTGTTGTTGAAGAGAGTTCCTGGGGAGGGGAGTGGGACAGCATGGGCTGCTGGGACCCAGTCCCAGTTTGACTCCTGTGTGCAAGGTCGGGCTGATGGAGGTCCTGCCCTTTTCTGGTTGTAAAACTGACATTCATTCACAGTTCTTAAAGAGCTGTAGTCTAGTTGGGGAGGTAGGAAGTGTAAACAAAAATGACAGTACTCTCTGGCACTTGTTAACATGGAGACCCAAGAAATACCAAGTATACCTTTGTTCCCATCCCTCAGTAAATGGGATTGTTCTCATCATGCTATATTAAGAGTTTGTACATTCTGTCTCTCTATCTAGAATGTGAGCTCTCAAAGGGTGGATTGTGTCTCATTCATTTCTGAGTCTCCAGTTTCTAGCTTAGTGTCTGGCACATACAGGGCATTAAATAGATATTTGAGTTTGTTGAATGCGGGAGTTGATGTGCAAATGAGGGAATGTGCCCAGCATCACAGGAGCAAAGAGAGAAGAGGTATGTAGAATATAAGAAGTTGGTGATGTTGTAGGAGACTTCTGAAGAAAGACCAGGAGCTTGCTGAGCAAAAAATAGAGGAAGGGCATTCCTGAAAAAGGGAACTGCAAAGGCAAAGACAGCAAGGTGTGAAGTCCTGTGTGGGGCGAGAAGCCTCACCTGCTATGGAATGGCTGGGGATGGGAATGGGACAGAGAAGAAAGGGGAGTAAAATGGATCCCTGTCTTGTTACTCCTGAGCAGGCTGCCAGGTATTCTGCAAATGACCTGAGGCCAGCACTTAATCCTAAACTTGCTCCTACTTACTAGTCCCTCTCCACCAACACCCCCTCTCCCAAACCTGGCCCCTTGTTCATGGGATGCAAACCTTTTAATATTAGTTGAAGGCAATACTTCTCAAACTTTAATGTGCCCAAGAATCACTGGAGATCTTGTTGAAAATGAAGATTCTGATTTCTTGGGTCTGATGTGGGACCTGTGACTGTATTTCTGAGGAACTTCCAGGTGGTGTTGATGATACTGATCTGAAGACCACACTTTGAAAAGTGAGACTTTAAGGCAAACATGACCAGGGAGCTTTTCTGTGTCTCCAACCAGGCCAAAGGCCAAGCAAATTATCTTCCCTTGGATTACTTGTTCTTCTCCCAGCAGGACAGATAACCGTTACCTAGTAAAATGTGCAGGGATGAATGGTACTTGGTAGAAGTGCCAGAAATAGGGCTTCACTCTCCAAATAGCCTATTTTTGATATTGGCGTTTTCATTCTGCAAAATAACTCTTTGAGTTTCTGCTTCCCAGGTTTTTATTAGCTTCCAGGGAAGACTTACTTTTTTGGATCAGATGGGCATCTGTAGGCCGAAGTGAGCCTTGGGGAGGTCCTGGGGTAGCTCTCCTCTTCCTTCACACTGTGAGGGTACCTCACCCCTGATTCGGTATCTTCTGAGCTCTCTGTGTAAGAGCTATATACCGGGTTTCTCTTAGTCAAACACTGAATAGAAACAGAGAAACTTCTGGATCTATTTCTTATCTCAGATGTCCCCAGACAGAAAGAAACTCCTGGACCCAGTGTGAGACCAAGTGGGCTAGAGAAGTGGCTTCCCTGGGCCTCACAGGCATCCTCAGCAGCATTAGGAAAAAGGAGCAGGCCGGCTACGTCAAACCAAAACTCCCTGGCTGACTTGTGCCTGCGGCAGCCGGGGTGGCTGTACTGCAGCCTGGGACCCACCTTGAGGATCTGGAGCAGGAGCTGAGGCCCCGATTGTGTCTGTCTGGCCCCCTCCAGGCTCACTTGAGCACTGGCCACTGCTGACTGTGGAGGAGGCGTGGGCCTGGGGGCAGCAGGGAGGAGCCCGGCTGTGGCACCGCAGGACACGTTTCTCCCAGGTTGCCCCTTTTCTCCTCCCCTGATTTTCATTCCTGTGGACTGTACATCTTATGGATGAGCCAGCCACAGCCAGATTCTAGCGAATTGACAGAGGTCCTTTGGGGACAGCGTCTGTGCGAGACGAGATCCAGGCATGATCTTGCCAGGCAAGAACCACCTCTGATGTGGTGGGGAACCATAGCCACCCTCTTCCCAGAATCTGGCCCACTTCACTCCTCCCCAGCCTAGAACAGAGGCAGCAGCCTGGCCTGGGTTTCACCGCTTTCATCATGACGTCTACTTGCTCCTGGTCCCTCTGCAAATTCACCCATCCGTTCCAGGGGGTCCCTCTGCAGCTGGCATCACCTGTTTACTGAGTGTCTGCTCTGCCCCGAGCACTGACCCGGCATCCCGTGTTTTCCTCTCCATGTCCTGCCCTTGGCGCCTTCTTTTATATCAGAGGCAGAGACCCCTTGCTCGCCTATTCCATTCCTCTCTTCCATGTGTGATAGGCCACATGGAATGCTGGGAACACCCAGTGTTTCACACAGACTCAGTTTGAATGCGGTCTCTGAGTCTGCTCTTAACTGCAATATACATGTAAAATTGGGTGGTTAAGCCCTGTCCACCAGGTTCTTCATTTGCAATAAAAAGAAGAGGAAGAAGAAGGAGAAGAAGGAGGAGAAGAAAAAAGAAAAAGAAGAGGAAGAGGAAGAGGAAGAAGAGTAGTAGGTAGGGTAGGGGGAGGAGGAAGAGGAGGAGGAGGAGAAATCACCTATCCTAGGATTACAACTTGAGGAATCACTTGCGAGGTGCTTGTAGCAGAGTTAATGCTCAAAAATAGTAGTTGCAACCTCTTTGGTGCATCAGTGGCCCACTGAAAAGGCGTGTGATTGCTGCATGAAAACCTGTGTTCTACTTAAGTGTCTTCCCAGAAGAGTGGGGGTCACTTCTCTGCTTAGGGCCTCCTTGGCATTCCATCTCAAGTTTTCCTGTTTGTGATATGAGCATATTTTTTTCTTCTTTTTTCGAAAAAAAAAATTCAAGCATAACAGAAGAGAGAACTGAAATGAACTCTGCCCCCATCACTAGTTCCAACAATCAATAACACCTACCTCCCCTATTTTTTTTTTTGTCCTAGAATAGTTTAAAGCATATTCCAGTCATCATGTCATTTCACCTATAAATACGCTGGTGTGTGTAATAGATAAAAATGTTAAAGAACATAGCCACAGTATTTTTATCACTCCCAACAAGATTAAGAACTTTTCATTAATATAACACCCAGTCCATGTTTATTTTTTTCCAACTATCTCAAAAATGTCTTTTTACTGTTGATCTGATTCCCATTAGACTCGATTGTAAGATCTCTTAGGTATTTTTTTTCACACCAGCTTGCTTTGACGTATTCTGTTTTCAGTGAAAATACTAGAAAAATGAGGAAGTCCTTACTTCCTGAAAGCTCCTGACTCACTTTCCTGAACTCTTTCCAAATAACATAAAAACAAGTACCTCATTTTGGGGTGTTTTCAAATGACAGAAAGAGTCCCCTCAACCTTACAGCAGCTTTGAAATAAATTGGTTCCTCTAATGGCTTTCAAAATCCAACAATGATTCAAGTTAAGAAGAAAGACAGGATTTGCTTTAGTTCTTGTTTTAGAGGGTAAAAATTTCTGGGCATCCTTCTTTTCAGAAACACTTTTTATGCCCTCCCACCTGCTTTTCGAAATCCAACAACCACAAAATTTACTCTATCCTTCCCCCACCCCCCCTTTTTCTCTCTCCCTCACACACTCCCTCTTTCTTTTTAACAGCAACATACAGACTGGCCATGTTAGAGAGATGGAAATAAAGCTTCCTTAACGTTGTATGTGTCTTTCAAGTACATCCGTGCATATTTTTTTAGCACCTAACAATTCCTCCCTTGTAGCCCTCAGCCCCTCATATCACCCTCTCCTGTATCTTGATTAACATCTCAGTCTCTGAAAATGCACAAAGATGCCCGGCTACCTCGCCCTGCTTTCAGCCTCACGGGGCTCAGTCTCTTTCTCTATCTGGGTAAGTTACGCTGCGCATCTGTCTGCTTCTGAGGGTCCAGAAGGGCAGCCGTGACTGGAAGAGGCCGGGGGCAGGGGCAGAAAGATGCGGCTGGAGCTTCTCTCTGGTGTCCTTGGGATCAAGGTGCCTGACCTGGGGAGATCATGGCGGGGACTGCATGACTCTGGGGCTGCTTGGTCACAGAAATGCTCAGTGCTGCTCGGGGATGACAGTTGTCAGGGGAGCTGATTTTTGTTTGGATTGCCTTGAACTGGACCTGTGTGCATGTGTGTGTGTGTGTTGGGGGTGGGGGAAGCAGGCATGTAGATCCATCCAGAGTCTCTATGGATTTTTTTTAATGCTGCTGCAAATGTAGGGTCCTGAGACTTAATGCTCCTTTGAGCAGCAGCTTTTGTGAACCTTCATCCTTGGAATCTGGTGGATTTATGATATTAGAAGACACTGCATGGGGTAGTTGGGGACCGAAAGTTGAATCTGCGTCTGGCTTCCCGGAAAGCTGTTATCACTGATGTTTTGCAATGTGTTGGGGGAGTGGGTGGGAAGCTTGAGGAATGATCTCTGGATGGTGAGGAGAGTCACTGCTGCAGACACTGACAGAGAAGGCACCTCTGGCTTGGGCCCCATGCAGTGAGGGAAGGGTCAGGTGAAGACATCCAGAAGAAACAAAGGAAAAGGAAATCGTGGGCCAGTGAGGCTGTGGCCCTTTAAGACCATGTCTCGGAAATGTCCAGCCCAGCCTTGCCTTGCAGACTGCCCTCTCAAGTGATTCAAATGTTAATTTCATATTTGACCATTCATGGATTTGTTGGTGGATAGGTGGGCTAGAGAGTTATTTGCAAGATTGCTTTATAGGTAGTTTTATTCTTGCTCCTAAACGTATCCATTGCTGGCGTAGCATTTGACAGTGAAGTCCAAGGATTGTCAATAAGAATATTCTCCATCACAAAGTCTCTCTCTCTCTCTCTGGTGTGCTGTGCTGGATAGATTACTTGGCAGGAGTGCTAAACAGGGACAGTGCAGAGCCCCTGGAATCCTGCGTGATAAGGCTTATTAACTTTGTTGAGTTACTGGACATATTAACAAGAGAGCTGGTACGTGTGGCAGGACAAAAAAGCATGAACCGTGGAATCCGATCTGGATGGGAGGCCACCTTTGTCATTTATTTCATATCCACAGGCAAGTTACTCAAACCCTCCGAGCCTCAGTTCTTTTATGGGTACACTGGAGAACAGCTACTGCGTGCGTTTTTGTGAGTCTGGCATGTAAGTGAGTCAGGTGCCCAACAATAGGTCGATGACCTCTGTGACTGTGTTTCACGTGCCCAGGCACCGCACAGCTTGTTTCGTCCTCACGGTAGTCAGTAATTGTATGAGGGGGTACCGTTGTTGCCTGCATGTTTCAGGTGAGGAAACAGGTGCAGAGAAGTTAAGTAACTCACCTAATAAGGGCACACGATGAGTTTAACATGAGCTGGGATTTGAATGCCTGTCTGTCTGACTTCAGCAAGTTCGGAACTGTTGGCCTCTACTGCTCCCAATGTTCAAGAAACGTTACTGCTCTATTAACCTAATTGATCAGAGAATCTCAATTACATGCAAAAAGTTGGGGATGGAGGACAGGGGACCTCCACCTGGAGTTAGGGGGAGCTTCCTGTGGGAGGGAGGCAGCCTCGTGCGAGCCTTATTTAAGTGAAGGGGCTCGGTAGCCAGGAGGAGGATGGGACTCAGGGAAAGATGGGTTCTGGGGTGAGGACGACAGGGCACGGGGGCTGTGATGTGGTGATGGGAGGAAGCTGGAACCTCTGCAAATGTGGGTGAGGGGAGGATGCAGGCAGGGAAACACGGAACATGAACTGATCGGTGCTGTGGTGAGGCTCACCCTGGTACTCCAGGGCTGAGGGCTGAGGTGGATAATGGCACTTTGGGGGTTGTAGCAGCATCAGTCCTCAAGATGGAGGGATGCTGTAAGTGACAAGGGAGGGTACTGTGAGTGACTGAGTTGGCGAGGATCACCACACAGCTGGCAAAGGGAAAAAGCCGGGCAATCTGCTGTACACACAACAAAAGCACGGGAGACTGGTTTTTAGCTGGAAACAACCCAAATGATAGGGCTGTCCCAGAGTTTTTCTCCAGATCATGGGCTCTGTGGTCATTGGCTTGGTTACCAAAGTCTGGGTTATGTTGGGCAAGGCCTAGAGGTCGAGTCTGGTCCTTACTCAGGCCCACTGACCATATCTGCTGTCGGGACCCAGACACAGCGGGGTGGGGGTAATGCCCTTCCTTTCTTCTATAGACTTCTATTGAGTGTCACACATTGTTCTGGGTCCAGGGGTACCAGGATGAATAAGGATCAGTTCCTCAGAGCCTTGGGAGAGATGCAGGCACATAAGCAAATAACAGTAACCCAGCATTGAGTATGCCGTGATAACGATGATGACGATGGTGATAATAATAATAATAATAATGGTGGCTAACTTTTGTCCTGGACTTTGTGCCAGGCGCTGCTGTGAACTTTATACACCAGTAACTTATTTAATCCTCACAACAACCCAAAGATGGAGGTCCTATTGTTGTCCCCCTCTTCACAGGCGTGGAAACCGTGGTGCTGGGAGGTTAACCATGTTGCCTAAGATCCGATCGGGGCATTAAGAGTCCTGGTCCAGGCCACTGTGCCATTCTGACCCTCAGCCATGTGGAGTCGGTAGAACAGGGCTGGGGAGAGGACACAGGCCCTGGGAGGCTGTCAGAGGACACTCTGTGAGCTGGCGTCTGCAGTGTGAGTGGGAGGACCCCAGGTGCAGAAGGGTGAACCAGCTTCCCAACTGGAGGCAAACACATGTTATGTTTTCCAAAAAGGAACAGTGAGAGAGGGTGGTGTTTTCAGAAAAGTGAGAACTCCGGGGTCACTGGAGTGGAGGAAGAACTAAGGGTTGGAAGCTGGCAGGACAGGACACGAGCATGGAGTCTGGTCCCAGAGTGCAAAGGGCTTGGAAGCCGCATGCAGGAGCCTGGCCTTGACCCTGAGGGCAACAGGAAGCCAGTGGAGGTTTGGGTGAGTTTCTGTCATGGCCGCACAGGAGTGGACTGGGCCTGAGGGAAGGCCGGGGTAGGTCTGAATGATAAGGCAGTGCGGGGGACAGGGGCTGGGGCACACACTTGCCTGAGAGGCCAGGGCTGCCCCAGGGGACAGTGTGGCCCAGGAGATCTTAGAGATAACCTCTGCTTAGACTCTCTCTCTCTCTTTTAACCAAGCAGAAAGTAAACCTACTTCACAGTTTGGTACAGGGTTGGAAAGAGAAGTGAGGAGAATTAGCTTCCAGTCTCTGCAGGAGATAGTGTTTGGCAAGAGATGAGCAAACTTCTGTGATTGCTACAAGATAGACCAGTAAAAACAGTGGATGACAATGGGGCCTGAAGGGCCAGAGGAACATGGGGAGGCCTGGCACTGGTGCGGTTTGGAACTCAGATCAGAATCCACATCCTTACTGCTGGTGGTCCCTGTTGACCATCACTTCCTTTCTGTCGGTTGGAAGTCAGGAGATCCGGGCCCCAGAAACAGCCAGGAAGACCGTGGGCTCCCCTTGTGTGGAGGTTCCTTTAAACAGAAACTATCCCCCTTGGCAAGCCTGCCCAGAAGTGGTGGCTGGACCTACCGTGTGGCCAGCAGGAGATCTGATCCCGGGGACACCTTGGAAGACAATCACACCCTCCCTACCAGCCTCAATCCCTCAACCTTCTGTCTAGAACCTGGCACCCTGGGTTCGAATCTAGCTTTGCCACTTAGCTAACTTGGGCTGCTCATCTAACTGCTTTTTGCCTAATTTCCTCATTGGGAAGGTGGAGGTGTAATAGTGTTGTGAGCATTAGACATGGTACCTTCAGAGTGCTTAAACAGTGCCTGTAACAGTAAGCACCTTGTCATTATTATATCCCTTTGTAGCCCTAGCTGTGGACCGGGTATTTCCCTGAAGCTGCAGAATTCATCACACAATCAAGATTTTGCTCACAGTCTGACCTCATTGGGATGATTTACTTGTTTTTAATGAGGGCTGGATGGGTGAAAGGCCTAAGGCTCCTGGCTCGAGCCTGAGATCCAGGCGAGGTGTTGTGGACTAGGAGTCAGAAACATGGTCCTGGCCTCAACTTGCCCCGTACTCTATGTGTGTGTGTCTCTCTCAGGGCCTCACTTTCCCCACTGATAAGACAGTGGGGCTAGGTCTACGATTCCTGAGGGTCCCTGCCCTGGCTTCCCCTGAATGCTAACTCCCCATTCCTTTACTCTGCTGTTGGGACTCGGCTGTGGACCTCTCTGACCAGTAGAGGGCATGTGTATTCCACCTAGTGTGCTTCCTGCACGACCCCAGTGTCTTGGATTCTGGGGAAGGACCCTGCATTGCACCTCCCTGTCTGTGCCCACTCCTGCTAGCCATGAAAGGCCCTGTTGCTCCCCATGTCGCTGACCTCCTATGCAGCAGGGTGCTGTCTCATTGGGTTCAAGTTCTAATAGGAACAATGTGGGCTAGGACAGGACAGAGGCCAAGGATGGACAAGCCAGATTTACAGCTCCTGCTTCCTGGCGTCACTGGGAGGCTCCTTTGGCTGGGGGCCCTGGGAAGGTAGCAGACCCTCTCAAGGGAAAGTGCTAGAGAAGCAGAGAGTTCCTAGAGATGAGGTGAGCTCAGGGCAAGGCCCCACCAGGTTCCTTCTCTGCAGATTTCTCTGCCTGTGCAGAGCGGGGGCGGAGACGGCATTTTCTGCACACCTCCTCCTTGCCTGGAGCTGTGCAAGGTGCTTCCATAATGGCTATGAGTGTGGAGAGAGGAGAACTGGGCTTTGCTCTTCTTGGTGGGTCTGCTCACCTTCTCCAGTTCATACTGCCCTAATAAGCACCTCAGTGCATACCTGGGAGACCTGGCCTTGCAGGTGGGTCTGCATGCCTATCCTTCCGTCTAGGCTAGGGCTTCTTCGTTATGACTTCCAGGGCCAGCAGTTCAGAGAGTCTCCTGTTCTTAAGTCCTGCCTACTGGCCTGGCCACTCATCCTAAGGGCCAGGCTGGGCAGAAGAACTTGGTATCTCCCCTTCCAGGCTGCAGCGGGGTGGGGCCCTGCAGCTTTGCACAACAGAACAACTTGAAAATGGAGTCCTGCAGGGACCATGTTCTGAGGTGCCCTCTGCTAGGAGACTGCCGCAGAGCCCTTCCTGTCTAGGTGAATGGGTCTTGAGGAGAATCTAGGGTGAGTGCTCCCAGTCGCTGAGCACTTACCATCAGGCAGACTGCACTGTGCTTTATATATTTTGTCTTGTTTAATTATCATAACAAGGCCAGGAGGTGGGGTCATCAGCTGCATTCTACAGAGGAGGAGACAGAGGCTTAGGAGGTGAAGGATCTTGCCCGTGGTCTTGCAACCGATTGAAGGCAGAGCTGGAGTTGAACCCGCATCTAATCCGATCTCTATGTGTATACTATTCCTGCAGAGACAGGAACAGCTTTTGCCTGGACAGCTTCCTCGTTGCCCCCGCTCCCAGTCCCTAGTGGTTTCCTGTCTCACTCCAAGAAATTAGATCTTGAGTCTGTGTTCAGGCCCACACACCCTGAACTCTGTGTCTGCCTGACTCGGGGACCTCAGGCCTCACCGTATGCCCTCTTGATCACTCTATTCTTTGTGCCTCAGACACACAAAGCTCAATGCAACCACTGGGACTTTCCTCTTGATATTCTACTGTCTTGGAACTTGAATCCTCCAAATTTCAAACAGCTCACTCCCTCACTTCAGCCAGGGGCTGTCTGCATGTCACCTGCTCAGGGCAGTCTTCCCTGACTTCTGATACAAAACACCCCATCACCTTGCTTTATTTCTTACAACCCTTCCCATGTATCACTACCAAAGGTCACATCATTCTTTTCTTTCCTTGTTAATTTCTGTCCCCTCCCTAGAATACGAGCTCCATGTTGCAGCAGCTCTGCCTGTCTGGTTCACGACAATATCCGCCAGGGCCTAGACTGAGAACATAGTAGGTAGTTTACAAATATTTGGTAAATGAGTGAATGATTGATGGATGCTGAACATTACTGTTTGTCCTCTGTGAATAAAAAATCTTTGGGGATGAGGCTTTAGCAATATCGGCAGAGAATCTTAGAATCAAGGCCAGCGTTCAGGTAAGGCAAATGAGGTAGGTGCCTGGGTGCAAAATTTAAAGAGGTATGGCATGACCTTGAGGGTGGGTGTCCCCTTAAATTAGCAGGGGCGTCCAACTCATTTCCACCAGGGGCCACATCAGCCTCGTGGTTGTCTTCAAAGGGCCAAATGTAGCCTCAACTCCTTAACAGTTAAGGAGTAGTTACATTTATATAGTCATACAACTGTTTTGGCCCTTTGCAGGCAACTGGGAGGCTGATGTGGCCCCTGGTGGAAACGAGCTGGACGCCCCTGCCTTCAAGTTTGTGCAGCAGGTTTTCTGTCCTGTAGAGGGCACTGCAGCTTCAGCCTGCAGCTTCGCCCCAGCTAGGCTCTGCTCTGCTCGGAATGTCAGAGCGGGACGGGCCTCTCTCAGCCCCACACCCAGGTCTCCTGCACTGGGTAGAATTCTACAGAAATCGGCCGTTCCCACCCTGTCACCCTTTCAGCCCGATCAGTTCTTTTTGGCTGCAGCATTTCCAGGCCTGACATCTCCAAAGGGACTCTGATCCTTGCAGACCCATTGCTTGGTCCCTTGGTCCCTTGGTCCCTTCTTCTGAGGCACCTCTTCCCTCCCACTGCTTGTTTGCCCTCTTTCCTGCCTGTTGGAAACCTGGGGATGGGAAAGGAGCTGG
>PVKM010034035.1:0-15725 GCA_004027735.1 Carollia perspicillata
GATTCGCCTGTGGGAAGACCCAGCTGCCCTCCACCAGCCCACTTCCTGCCACCATTGCCAGAAATTGATTTTTATTTCTTAATATTGGCCTTTGAAACAACAAAAAAATGTAACTTATCTCTCTAATTTTTGTTGTTTTTTTTTTTTTGGCACTTGTGCTCCTGGTGTCCTAAGAAGATGTTGTCTTAATATAAGTAAGAAATATTTACTCTTATATTTTCTATTACACTAACAGCTTTACAGTTTTAGCTCTTGTATTTATGTCAATGATCCGTTTCAAATTAATTTTTTTACATTGTGTGAAGAAAGGGTCCCACTTCATTATTTTGCATGTAGGTATATAGTTATTCAGCAAAATTTATTGAAAAGACTATTCCTTCATTTTTGAATTGCCATAACCCCTGGGTAGAAACCAATAGACTATAAATATTAGAGCTTATTTCTGGACTCTTGATTTTATTCCACTGATCTATATATGTCTATCTTTATGACAGTACCATATTTCTTAATTACTGTAGCTTTGTGAATATTTAGACTGTGAAGTAAATATTAAAAAGAAACAAGCAAACTTAATTTTAACTGTATATTTTACTTAACCCAATAATTCTCAAATATCATCATTTTAACATGTAACCATTATTATAATTCTTAATATTTTAATTTTTTTAATTCAAAGTTCTATATGTATAGCACAGTTCAGACTGTGCATTTCTATTTTGCAATAACCTTATGTGGCCAGTCGCTACCATATTGAATAGCACTTCCTTAGAAAAAACTGGATAAATATTTTTATAATCTTGTGGTAGGCAATGATTTTTAAACAATAAAATAAAGTGTTTCTGTTTATCAAAAATACTGTTATGTTATTATTATTGAATGATTATTAAAGCATGTTATAGACTGGAAGTATAATTTCAGCACACATATTCAACAAGGACTCATATCCAAAACCTATATACTATTTCTTCAAATCAATAAGTAAAAGAGAGACAGCCCTATTATTTTTTTGAAAAACTAGAAGTCTTAATTGAGGATTTCACAAAAGTGTATGAAAGTTTGTTGAACGTTATTATCACAGAAATGCTATTAAAAACACAAGAAAATACCAACACTGTCCAACTCCTATAATGGGAAAAAAAAAGTGACAACTAAGTGTAGAACAACCAAAACTCATATACTGCTTGTGGGGAATATATCTTTATAGGACCATTTGGAAGTGTCTATTAACACTAAACATTTCTTTTCTCTATACTGCTACAAGTATCACATATACCAAACAGAAATGAGTACATATGCTCAAAGGAATGTTCATTTCAACACGGTTTAAAGTTGCTCCAAATTGAATAGACCTGAACACTCATTATCAATGCAATGGATAATAATATAATGATATACTCACCAATGGAACAGTAAACAGCAATGGAAGAAAACTGATAAGTAGGTAAGGTGTACAGGCCCAAGGATGTATGTGTAGTGCTCACAGATGCAAAATTCAGGAAAGCAAGCCAGACGTGAAAGTGTACCTATTGTATTATACCATTTATATGAATCAAAGGAGTAGTAAACAAGTCTGTGGTATTAGCTGAAAGAATAATGAATATTTTATGGAAAATACTGATTGGGAAAGGGCAAGAGAGAGCCTTTCAGTCTGTGGGAAATTTTCTGTATCTTGATTTGTGTGATTGCACAAAAGTAGGCATATGTAAAATTTCATCAGTTGGTGCATTTTACTGCATGCGTGTTACACCTCAATATAATGTTGGAAAATTTTTAAAGTATAATATGAGGTAATAAAAGATTTCTGTAGGTCAAACAACCCAAGAGTGACAGGAATAAAAATTTAATGATGTAGAAGATAAGTCTTTTCAAGGAAATAAAAATTGGTTGGACTAGAGCATGATATAGACTTCTTAAGACACTTTATCCCTCATTTTAAGTAAATTTGGTTTAAGTTTAAATTATTTTTATATTACAGCAGTTTGATAGCTAAATTGCTTTCATGATTTGAAATCTCTGGATATATTTAAGGGCAGGAAAAAATAATTGCTATAATGAGTAAAAAGAACTCTTTCTGCCTCAAGCTTACAAAGGTAAGCGGACATTAATGGAGCTTTTCATTTAACTTTAAAAGCACCCTTCATGGTGGAAACCTCTCTCCATATAATTTAATGATCCAGGAAGAGTTTTTGTGAATGGTGAACTAGTGTGTTGGGTGTAGCTAGGAAGGAAGAAGAAAGAGTAAGTGGGTTGATTTAGCCATTAGAGACGCATTAGCACTTATCTTATCAGAGCTGGGCTACAAAAAGACAAAATGAAGGCAAATACATGCACATTAGATATGGCACAAAAAGAACAGTCAGTACTCTGTAGTGGCTCTTTAAAGGATTCACTGGCTTTTAGATAGGGAAAGAAAAATAAATAAATAAAATAAGTCAGCTTATTTACCAAGACCCAGGAAACTATCTGGCCAGTTTCTTTCTATTCTATGTGGCAATTATGCAGGGCTTGCATCCTAAAAGAGACTCCCTAGAAGCAAAGCTTGAAATAGGAATGTATTTGCTTGTGATTTCTTGATGGAGTACCTGCAGGTGAAATTTGTGAAGAAATGAAGGAGGAAGGATAAGGCCGCTTAAGAAGTTAGGCATAGATATGGGCCCAGCACTGTCAGGACTAGGCTTAGCCTAATACTACAGGGAGCCCTGAAGTGGGAATCAACCACAGAGGTGCCATAATTACAGGCAAAGTGGGTGTGTTTGTTAATGATATCAGTTAATCCTATAGGCCTGGCAGAGGGAGAAGGGGAAGCAGTGAACTCTTAGCAGCATTTGCTTTCAGCATATGAAAAATGGGGCCCTGGCCAGATGAAATAGAAGTGGGAGGGGTGGCAGTAGCATACACTTTCCGAAAGCGTGGAAATAGATATCTTTAACTAATGATCACAAGCCTACCTGACTTCAGGTTTAAGTTTAAATAGTCAATTTAAATTGATTATTTCTTTCTATGAAATTACACTTTTGTTTAAGCAATACTGTCTATGAAACTATCTGTTTGGGTTGCTGTATTCTTAATACATAGTCAAAAATGTGTATAAACATTGAGAAAAGGAAAGGATGCTTAAGTTACTCTCACTCGACCAATAACCAAGAGAGAATAATGAATGGGTTTCTCTATATTTCTCACTAAGATATAAACCATGGTGTCTAGACACAAATGCCTTCTGCAGAATTTCAAAGCTAATGGTCAATGATTACAGAAAACAGTAGCAGATAAGAAGGCATCTCAAAGAATTTCAAGGCAACTTAATTGTTTCTAGACCCAACCTTATCTGTTCTATGCATTCTTTCCATTTGGGGTACAACTGTTAATCATTGAAATGTGTGTAGCAAAATTGAAATTTCCGATGTACCAAATGCACTTTTGCTTACTTTTCTGTCTATATAAGCATCACTCACTTCTCTGAAGTTGGGGTACTGTTTCAAGGCTTCTTGAGGCTCTACCCTTGAGCTAAAGGCTACAGTGAGGCCCAAATAAAACTCTTTCTTAAATTTGTAGAGATTCAGTTACTTTTTTGTTGACAATGTTTAGACAAAATATTATGTTATCAGTAGTATAATTACCATTATTTAAACAGCATTGTTTTAAGGGGTGCTAAATGTCACATTTGATTTCCAAATGTGGTCTTTATTCTAGCAAATTTATTATGCTGTTTGAAGCTACCATTACAAAAGCTTCATCTTTGCATTAAGATAGTGCCCCAGAAGGTTCTAGATTAAAAGATGAGTCAACAGAGAAGGGAAATCATTATCAGACATTCTCATAATTAATCTTACTGCTCATTTAGAGCAGGGCTCTCAGGGCAAGGAATACTGAAGAGGTCAATTTTGGTATTTGCGGTGAGGATATCATAGGTCCTGCCCAGGGCGGTATGCTGACAGAGTTAAAGAAGAGATTGAGAATATTGGCATGTATATATACATAAAGGAGGCTCAGAAGAAGTGATCATGATGTCAAGGGAAGTCTCAAAATGCAGCCTGGCTACACTCCAATCATTAATTAAGATGATTAAGATATGTTGATGTTAGTGAAAATGCAGGCATGTAGATCAATGGAACAAAATTAAAATCACACCTCTACAGTCTATTTGTTCATGATAAGATTTCCAAGGCAATTAATGAACACGGAAAATCTTCCAATAGATAATCCTGGATAAACTGAATAGTCATACAAAAGAAAATCCTAGACTGTTACCTGACTCCACACTCAAAAAGAAACCCCAAATAAATTATTAGCATAAGTGTAAATTTAAAACTATAAAACTTGAACAATGAAACAGGGAAAGATATTTGTGAATTTAGGGTAAATATAGATTGCTTCTATAAGAAGCATGAACCAAAAGAAAAAAGCTGGGTAAATTTGACTGCATCAAGTTAAAACTTAAAGAGCTCTTTAAAAGGCATTATTAAGAAAACAAAAAGATAAACCATAGAGTTAGAAAATATTTGCAACACACACACACACACACACACACACACACATCTATATATCAGACAAAAGACATGTATTTAGGATGTTTAAAAATTTTTACAACTCAGTAAGAAGACGCAAAACCTCATACAATATGGGCAAAATATAAACAGAGAATTCACTAAAGAAGATATCTAAATGATTAATAAGCACATGAAAAGACACTTAATATCATTAGCCATTGGGGAAATGCAAACTAAAACCACAAAAAGATAGCAATACATATTGCTTGGCAAGGGGAACCAGAGAGAGTGTCCCGATTTAACTTTGGGGGGTTTCTTTCTATATTTTAATATCAGGTCTTTTCAATTTTCAAGGACAAATGTAACTAGGAATCATTAACAAAGCAACTGAAATCAAACATACATGATTTCATTAGACCAATTTTAAAAATGATAATTCTAAAGGTGCTGTTTTTCATATTTTCCATACCAAACTTGGCCAGTGCAGGATGCTCAGTTTGCGTGTCATTTCAGGATCTCCTGGGTTCTGACTTTCAGGCAAGGAAACAAGTAATAGCAACTCACATCCCTGGCTTTGTCATATCTATGGCTGGCTATGCTTTTATGTAGCTGATTCTGGAAATTTGAGGATTTAAGTTCCTCCGGCTGAATAATTATCTCAGAGAAGTGGGATTTTTAGATGTTGGATTGTGAGGCTGAGAGGAAAGAGAAGATGAAGGGTATTACTAAATAAATGTCCTGCTTCTGCTCTTGGGATGGATACATCATCATCCCAGCTGTCACTAGTCACCACCAAATGAGTGTGCATTTGTCACGCTTCATTTAGCAGGGCTGGCTGGGCTTGAGCCTGGCCAAGATTATAGCTGTTTAAAGTCTGTACACCAGACTTCATAATAAATCCCACTGCAAAGCCAGGGCCAGGAGTGAAAAGAGCTAGGCTATTGCAGGGCTTTGTGAAAGGGATAAAGGTGGGATCAATACAGCAGAAAGGCACCAGGGAAAAGAAGGGAGAAAGGCAGACCTTTTGTGAAAATCAGTCTGCACAAATTTTTCTATTTCCATATGAGCCTTACCAGCTGGAAGCAAAACACTAACATCACCCTCATAATTATCATCTCCAATAGCCATTAAAGGATAACAAAAACTGTGTGACTGTCCAAGGAGTTGGGAGGAGTTTTCTCAAGGGGAGCTGAGATAGGAAGTAAGAGTCAATGCCGAGACTACAACCATGATAGTCTATAAATATGAGCCTGCAGTCAATGGAAAGAAGCTGTTGCATGGGAGAGGTTGGTTATTTGTTGTAATCAGTTAGAATATTGTTCAGTCAAATGTGTAGGTATCTATTGCAAAAGCTAGAAAAATGTGTGTACTAAGTAGCTAATCTCCTTTTGAATGGCCTTCTGAGCAGTGTAAGTTAGGAGAAACCCTAATCTCAAACTCATCCTCCTCTCCACTCTGTGATGTAGATAGATGTCAATACCAGCAAAGATGTACAGAATGAAAAGTGGAAGGGAATCTTCAGGATGATTGCTAGGGAGTGGGAATGGGTGCCAGGCACTGGTCTGTGAAGCAGGAAGGAAGGCACAAGAAAATGAGTAAAACGGCATGGTGTGGCAGGGGCTGGAGCAAAACTATGTAATACATAGATCTATCCAAAACAAGTTTGTAGGGAAGGTAAGCCAGGATAGAAAAAGTTGTGTGGGAAGATTAGATGGAGCACAAATAATGTCAGGAGGAGGGCTTCTGAGGTTAGCCTGGAGAGGTGGGCAGAGGCCAGATCATGAAAGGGCTTTACATCCATGCTAAGGAGTTTCAACATCATGCTGAAGATAGTGAGAAAATATGGGAGAGTCTTAAGACATTACAGCATTGTAAGTGTGTTATAAGGAAATAATTATACTTACAATGTGGAGAGTGGATTAGATGGAAGCAAAACTAAAGGCAGGGAGCTTGGAGGAGATGACTACACTGAATTAGATAATAAATGATGATGAACTAACCTACTAATACTGAAGAGGCAGAGGTGGAGAAGTGTTGAGGGGAGTGTATGGAATCAAGGAGTCCCGATTGTCATGGATTTGTAATTAGTTAAGTCATTATTGTGTTTCCCTGTTTTTGTGTTTGATGTTTGACTGATAGTACAATATCTCATCCTCTACTTGCTCACATTCATGAGAAGTCTAATGCTTCTTGCTAAGGTCTCCATTCACTGATATGTCCAAGAATCTTAATAGAGTGTCCTCATGCATCTTTCCTTGAATCCAGAAGACTATGTGAATATTGTGAGAAGCTGGGTCATCTAGTCTAGGAGGATCTATTATGCCACTTATGTTACCTATAGTAATAGAGGCCTATGGATCGCAAATGACATCTAGTAGAGATACATAGTTGAGAAATATTGCCCTGCCTCAATGGTTGCAACTGCTGTCACATTTGTGTCATTCCCTGTTGTGTCAAAGAAATGTGAGCTCATGCTCTGTCCACTACAACTGTTGCTGCAATCCCTACTGAAGCTACAATGATTTTTTTTTAGTTTTTCTTCAGTCCCAGTGATAATTTGCTTAATGAAGAATTCACATGACAACACTGTTATGGGATCCTAACATTTAAATTTACTTAGACTTCCTCACATTGTTTCTTCCTCAGGGTGCAGGAATGTCCCATAAAGTGGGATGGAAGAATTTCCACTCTCTTCGATATCAGGGAGCCAGAGTGACTGTTTCTGTACAACACCTGTATCTTATGTCAGGTTCCCAGATGTTGACCCTGAGATGGTTATTTGTGTGCACATTTTTTTTTTGAGAAAATGCTTTTAGGGAAAAACTATAAGGGAGTAGAGCAGGGAAAGGGGAAGAAAGTAAGCAAGGGTATGGTTTCAGGTAAAGCCCCAGTCTCAGTCTGATCCTAAAGGGAACTATGAAATGTTAAGTTACATCTCAGTTTTCCTTAATTCAAGGCAAGAGGACTAGACTTTCCTACTCATTGGCAAAGGTCCATTCCAGTAGATGTAAACTACCGGCCACTTCCCAGTCTCTACTAGTAACAGTCCTGAAATGGTGTTTGCATGTGTGAGTCTTAAAGCTACAGCACACAGAAATAAGAGATGGGAACAGAGAGTAAGAGGGACTCAAGAGGAATAAGGAAGAGCACTAATAGTGCTCCAACTATAACTAGTTTTGTGCATGAAAAATGGTCCACTTCATTTTTTTCTCTCCAGTCATATTTTAAGGGCTTTGACCTTGAAGAAGCAAGTGAAGGAGTCTTGATTTCTACTCTCCCAAACCCTTGAACTCTTTGTGCAAATTTTCCTATAAACTTTGATCTCTGTATTTTAATATTGTTTCTCTCATATATGTCCAACTGTTAGGTTCTCACCTCATCAGGATCTCTGTTACCAATAAATTTGAGAACGAAGAAGAATCTAGAATGATATCCAGTATTTTTACTTCATCTACTGGGTCTCGGAGCACTGCCTTCTCTGAGTATGCCAGCAACCCAGGAACAGCCTTGTGAGTTGGAGTTCCTTATAGGCTCATACAACTTAACGGGCAAGGAACCTATTCTTTGGGAGATGTTCTTAGAATTCCTGAAGGTCATGAGAAAGCTATGAGAGAACTTCAGACAGGACTTTTAGCCCAGATCCTTTTCTGAAACTAAAGATATAAAGGAAACTCAGGTATGTTTGTTTTCCTAAGACACACAGTCCCTAAAATCAGTGTGATACAGCTTCATCAGAACTATAAGATCATCTGGTTATTTCCTTCATGTTACTAAGGAAAAACCTAAAGCCTAGAAAAGTTAGGTAACATGCGCTGGTCACCCAGTTAATTGATTGCAAGGCCAATGCTACAATCAAGGTCTTATGATTTCTATCAAAGTAAATACATCATTGAATATGAAGATTAAAAATGGCTATTAAAATTCTCTAGATTATACTACCATAATTCACCATTTCAATCTATTAGCTTTTTACCTCCAATCTCCTACATATCATAAAAATCTTTGGAACTTTTGATGTATAGGACAATACTACAACCAGTTGAGCTACCCAGCCAGGGCTGATTTGCATTTCTTAATAATTAATGATGTTGAGCATCTTTTCATGTCCTTGTTAGCCATTTGTATGTTTTTTTCAGAATTGTCTATTCTGAATTGTCTGTTCAAATCCTTTGCCCATTTTAAAATTAGGTTTATTTGTCTTTTTATTGTTGAATTATAAGAAGTTTACATATTTTTATTGGGTATTCTTTTATGGATCAAGTAACATTCCAGAAGTTGTAAACACAAAGGTAAAAATACAGAAAAATCTCTGCTTTCATAAACTTACATTCTAGTGGCAGTATAGAAACACTGCCCCCCCCCCAAAAAAAAAGTAAACAGGTAGAAGAACAAGAAAAATGTCTTAGGACAGAAAGTGTTCTCAGGAACATTAAATAAAGAAGAGGAAAAAAGATAAAATAGTGACAGGTCAGTTGGGGACAACATAATATATGGTGGACAGGAAAAGATACACTTTGAGTGAGGCTTAATAGCAATAGAAAGAACCTATCATGGGAAAATAAACTACTATTGAAAAGATATACCAAGATTTTAGTAGCATAGGCCAAAAAAGCAAACAAAAAAAACCCTATATTCCAAAATAAAGTAAAATGCATAGCTGAAAAAGTCCCCTTTAGCTTAGTGATATGCCTTATTGAATTTTTTGGTCAATTTGGCCCTACATGTGAAATTACACAAAGACATGAAATTCTACCCAGGATTCCTTTCACATGTTATTAGGTAGGCAAACTTTGTCTTGATATATTTTAGGAAAATATATTGTACCTCTTGAATTCAAGCAGGGAGCATACAGTGCTTTTTACAGTTTATTGGGTAAGTACATATATTGCAAGCTAGTTCTCACCAGTTGACAGTAATGAGGCCAAAGGGCAAAGTATAACTTAAAATTATCCTCTTTGTTAAGAACATAAATGACATGGTAAAAAAAAAAATCGGGCATTCAGCAATGTTAGAAACAAGTTCTATACACCTAATATTGAACTTTTTTTGAAGCCATTTTCCAAAGCAAATCCATAAACTATAAAGGTACATAATTCCTATTTGCAAACAATGCATAAAACATAAAGTAACAGGCACAGTATTCACATTTTAAAAATGCAGTTTGGAATGTAGCTGCCTTGCTTGTTTTGAAGCCAGCTGCCAGAGATGAGTAACAAGATCAGAGGAATTCAATAATGTTAAGTGTGTTTGTGGGTAATTCCTCCTCATTTTGGTATAGTTCCACCAAAGGATGAAGGACAGGTACCTGAAACCCCTGCATACATTTCACTGGAATTTAATTATAATAATAATAATAATAATAATAATAATAATAATAATAATAATAAATGTTCCTCCACACAAAATTCCAATTTCATGCAACTTGAACTATTCAACCAAGCATTCAGTAATACCTTATGTCAAGGTTGGTGCTTCTACTAAATTTATTAAGAGCAGAAATTCAAATGTAGAAGTTCACAAAAATACCTAAAGAATAACTAAAATATGAAATGTACTATCTATTATTGGTAGCATTGGACAGTGACTTTTATTTTTTTAATGACTTTATTGTTGTTCAATTACAGTTGTCTGCATTTTCTCCCCACCCCAGCCAAACCCACCTCCCTCCCTTGCTTCCACCCTCCCTCTTGGTTTTGTCCATGTGTCCTTTATAGTGTTTTTAAAACAGCTATTTGTTTCTTTTCTACCATGTACCAAACACCCTTTACTGATGCTGGAACACATGGATGAGAAAAACAGACAAAACCTTGTGTTCCAATGGAGAAATCTGCCATTTTAGTGGAGGAATCTGTCAAAGAGAAATAAATAAACAAACAAGAGAACTTTGGAGTGTAAAAAATGCTATTAAGAAAAAACAATGAGCCCTGGCTGGTGTGGCTCCGTGGGTTGAGCACCATCCCATGATCCAAGGGGTTGGCAGTACCATTCCCAGTCAGGGCACATGCCTGGGTTGTAGGCCAGGTCCCCATTAGAGGGTGCTGGAGAGGCAACCACACACGATATTTCTCTCCCTCTCTTTCTCCCTCCCTTCTCCTCTCTAAAATAAGCAAATAAAATCTTGAATAAAAGAAAAGAAAAGAAAAAGAATGAGGTTATATATAGGATTGGGCAAAAGTAAGTTTATAGTTCATATGGAAAATAATGTAATAATTAATAAATGATAATATGAGAATAAACTCTGTGTGTTGTGTACTAACAACTGTAAGCCTACTTTTTCCCACCCTGTATAGTAATAGGATGGGTACAATGGGAGCAAGATTAGACAGTGTGATTAATGAGGATCTCTGTATAAAATCTGACATGTGACTTGGATGCTTAAGCTTGAATAAAATATATTATATTGCATTTTTGTATGCATTGTTTAAATTCTTTGTTACAATTAAAAATAAATCTGGTTTGTGTTATTTTTCACTACTTTTCTTACCCCATGTTTCATACTATGCATATCTAAAAGGGCTTAAAAAAACTCCTATTATTGGAAAAATAGCATAAAAACAATTTCTGCATTTGTATGTCTAATATTTTATAAAAACTAACTGTCATAACCAATATTGTCTTATTCTGATGCTTAAATAATTTTTTTGCTTACTTCTTGTATCAGTTAGCTATTGCTCAATAGTGCTGTGTAAAAAACAGCCAAAACTCAATGCTTAAAACAATCATTTATTCTAGTTTGTGTATCTGTGGGTAGGCTGATCAAGGATTAGCTTACTTGGGGTTGGCTCAAAGCTGCATAAAGGATACATGTCTACCCCATCTGTTTCTCATTCTCTTTAAACCAGTAGCTACCCAAGGAAACATTGTTTCATGTAGAAATGTAGATTCACAGAAGGCCAACCCCATTCATGAAGCACACTTTAGCCTTTTGATTTCTTCACATATACTAACATCTCTTTGAGCAAAGAAAGTTACATAGCCACACTCTAAGTCAAGTGGTGGAGACTATACCCTGACCATTATATGGCCCGAGGAAGTCTAATTGCTAAGCCCAATATTAGAGGACTATGCCCGAGGAAGTCTAATTGCTAAGCCCAATATTAGAGGACTATATCTGTAAACCCTCCTTTACAGGTAAAGGGAGAAAGCAAATATTTGCCATACAATGGTGTGGTCTATTACACCATTCATTCACCAAATAAAAACAGGGTGGGGGGCAAAAGTAGATTTATAGTTGTGCATATGGAAAATAATACACAATTAATAAAAATGATATAAGAATAAACACAGTTTCACGTACTTACAAGTCTAAGCCTACTTTTGCCCCACCTTGTATTAAGCATTTAGTGCATTTAAAACATTGTATCATGTACTGTGGGATATAAAAAATTACAAGTATAATCGATGTGCAAAGAAATTCTAGGTATTTGTATTTGAGTCAATAACACAAGGTACAAATTGGGATGTCTATTCTCAAAGACTCAGGTAAAAGGTTTTGGACATTCAGGCAAGGATGAGACTTCCCGTCAAGATGGCACCATAGGTTAACACAGCTCACTTCCTCTCATAACCACATGAAAATTAAAACTATGGAATTAAAGAAACCACATCCATCCAGACTGGTAGGAGGAGCAGAGACATGGAATAGGCTAGTCCCACAACCACATGTGGTGGATGAAATTTCAGGAGGTATATCTCCAGAGTGAGGAGATCCAGCCCCACACCAGGCAACCCAGCCTAGGGCTCCAGTACCAAGAAGATAAATTCTGGCTGCAAAAGCCAGTGGGGATTGAGTTGGTAGAAGAAACTGCTGGAATTCCAAGCAGTTCCCCTTAGAGAACCCCCACAGTCTTACTCAGACTTACTTCCTCTGAGCTCCAGCATCAGGGTAGCAGCCTGAAAGGCACCAGTGATGTGCAGGGAGGAAATGAAATGTCTGGCATCAAGGTGGTAGCTGGGGATGACCTTACTTCCAGACAGAAGGGCAGGTAGGGGCCACTGTCCCTTTTCCGAACCCTTCCTCCCACAAAGCAGGCAGGCAGGTGCCGTATCTGAGACTCCATCATCCTGGCTAACACTGTTTGACCCACCCTGGAGACCCCATGAGACTCCATCCCACCCAACTGACCAGCCCACCCAAAAAGTTAACCCTGACTTTTCCATATGAATGGCTGGTCTTGGCTTATGCTTCAAAACTTCCTAAATCCTACCAAGCAAGCAACAGCTGACCTCAGTAAGCCCCCAGCCCCCATGCCTATTGTTAAGTGGCCCCAGGCCCAGCACTAGCAGCAGCCAGCCTAGATTCACAGCTTGGCTTTGCTTGGGAATCTCCAGCCCAGCACAAATAATAGCCATCTCAGATCGCTGTATAGCTCATGCAGGCTGGCCATGGGCAGAACACAGGTGGGGGCTGACCTTGGCCTGGACCACTCAGAAAACCTCAGAGCTGGTGCATCCAGTGAACAGTTACAGAGCACATTGGAGCACCACTACCCTACCTCTCCACAATTGATACTCCACGGAGGGCCAAGGTCGGTGGTCAGTGGTTATAGCCAGTCATTGCAGCTGACAGGCCCAAGTAACTCCCTCCTACTGACTTTCCAACAGCAATCAAGGTTCAAATTCAAGAGGAGGCTCTATGAAGCCCACATGAAGGTCAAACCTCGAGTACCCAGCTTGGCTGATGGGGAGACGGCATTACTGGATCCTACAGGGTACCTACTACTTTAGACCATACTACCAAGATATGGAGTCATAGAAACCCTACCTAATACATAGAAACAAACTTTGGGAGGTTTCCAACATGAGGGAACAAAGAAACATGGCCCAGATGAAAGAACAGATCAAAACTCCACAGAAAAAGCTAAATGGAATGGAGATAAGCAATCTATCAGATGCAAAACACTGGTTATAATGATGCTCATGGAACTTAGTGGGGACCTTTGCAGTGTAAAAAAGATCCAGTCAGAAATGAAGGATTCACTAATTGAAGTAAAGAATAATTTATAGAAAGACAACAATAGAGTGGATGAACCTGAGAGTCAATCAATGATTTAGAACAAAAGGAAGCAAAATATAATCAATCATAACAATAATAAGAAAAAAGAATCCAAAAAATGAGGCTCATATAAGCAGCCTCTGGAACAACTTCAAGGATTGAACATTTGCATCATGGGTACCAGAAGGAGAGGAGAAAGAGCAAGAAATTGGAAATCTATTTCAAAAAATAATGAAAGAAAACTTCCCTAATTTGGTGAAGGAAATAGACATACAAGTCCAGGAAGCATAGAGTCCCATACAGATGGATTCAAAGAGGCTCATTTCAGGACACATCATAATTAAAATGCCAAAGGTTAAAGATAAAGAGAGAATCTTAAAATCAGCAAAAGAAAAGCAGTTAGTTACTTACAGGGGAGTTCCCATAAGACTGTCAGCTGATTTCTCAAAAGAAACTTTGCAGGCTAGAAGGGATTGGCAAGAAA
The DNA here is from genome assembly GCA_004027735.1 of Carollia perspicillata. Lineage (NCBI taxonomy): Eukaryota > Metazoa > Chordata > Mammalia > Chiroptera > Phyllostomidae > Carollia > Carollia perspicillata. The sequence goes on from PVKM010034035.1 coordinate 13,967, forward strand.
TACCCAAAGCCATGAAAAGCAGGTATCTACAGGTAAGATTGCTCTTTCTGGCAAAGCTATCATTTAGAATCAAAGGGTATATAAACAGCTTCCAAGACCAGAAAATTCTAAAGGAGTTCATCATCACCAAACCATTGTTATATGAAATGTTTAAAGGACTTATTTAAGAAAAAGAAGATCATAACTATGAACAATAAAATATCAATAAACACATATCTATCAACAACTGAATCTGAAAAACAACTAAGCAAGCAAGAACAGAGACAGAATCATGGATATGGAGAGCATTTTGATGGTTGCCAGGTGGGAGGGCAGTTTGGGGGAATAGGTGATGAGGTGAGAAGATTAAGAAGTACAAATAGGTAGTTACAGAATGGCCATAGGGATATAAAATACAGTATATGAAATGGAGTATCCAAAGAACTTATACACATGACCCGTGGACATGAAAAATGGTGAGGGGATTGCCTGAGGGTGGGCAGTGCTGGTAGGGGGGGCAAAGGAGGAAAAATTGGAACAACTGCAAGAGCATAATCAATGTAATATAATTTTAAATAATTAACAAAAAAGAAAAAAACTGAAGGATGAAATTACTGATACTCCCCATCTTGCATTGTCTTTTCAATATAAAGTATCTTCTTAATTTAAAAAATGTAGGCATACTCACTGCCATGTCTACACATAAACATACATACAGATACAAAGTCATGCATATATAATACATTTTATTGAAAGTTGAGCATATATCATGATCTTCTATATTTATAAAAGATGCTGTCAGTGCCCCATCCGTTTCTCCTTGACATTCACCTCCTGATGCCTTCTCATGGCAAGAACATGCAACCCTCTTGTTAAAAGGCTTAGTCTTCCCCAAGGTGAACGTGTGATCTGTGCATGGGATTGGCTCGAAAGGCCATAAACTTAAAGCCCTGGGAGCTACCCTCAATCAGTGATGAACCACAAATGATAAGAAAATTACCTCAATTTTGCTAATGAAAACTTTCCATCAGGATGGAGCCCTAATCACTCACAGGTGTACCTGATTTATTGACTCACCCTCTACTGGCTGTTTTCCCCTTCCCTTCCCTTCCCTTCCCTGTCTCCTCCCTCTCTCTTCCTACCAGTGGGCTTCAGGAGATCATCTCCCAAACAAATTAAGCGCCGCTTGTACTCAGATCCTTGTTTCAGGGTTTGCTTCTGGGTAATCCAAACTAAAATCACGAGATAAACAGAAATAATTTAAATTGATTGTGTTGAAATCTTTTTAAGGCAGAAACAGCATACCAAAATCAAAAACCCTTGAGGAAACCAATGTTTGACTTGGTATCTGGCTTGGAGCAATGCACTTCAAGTTAAATTTGCATCACCCAAAAAAGATTATACACTTCCAACGGAAGGAATTAAGGATACATTCTTATTCATGAGTACTTGATAAAACCAGAATGAAGCACTTAGCCTCTGATCATTTTCTTCTCTATGATTATTAATTCTACATTTAGTAAAAATTTACTATGTGAACAATAATATTTTACTTGATTCCAGGTTCTTCCTGCCCTCTAGTATTTATAACCCAGTTAACAGACATGGAAGACAGCAGTTTCAGACATGGAAGAAAATAATAAAAATTAAACTGTCGTATGAACTATGGCAAGTGTCATAATTGAGGAATAAGCAAACTGCTCTCTGCATGAACCCAACCTCACTCAGAAAAGGGAGTTACTAACAAGATAATTTCAGATAAACAATCAAATATACACTG
>PVKM010034036.1:0-15725 GCA_004027735.1 Carollia perspicillata
CATCTGCAAATAATGACAGTTTTGTTTCATCTCTTCCAATTTGGATGTCTTTTATTTCCCTTTCTTGTCTGATTGCTGTGGCTAGGACTACCAATACTATTTTGAGTAGGAGTGGTGAAAGTGGATAACCTTGTCTTATTCCTGATCTTAGTGGAAAAGTTTTTAGTTTTTGCCCATTGAGTATGATGTTGGCTGTAGGTCTCTCATATATGGTTTTTATTATGTTGAGAAATGCTCCCTTTATTCCCACTTTGCTCAGTGAATAAAATAATTAGATATATACTAGAATAAAATAATTAGATAGATGGCAGACAGAGGAAGCTAAGTTTCTCACTATTTGAATGGTAGTTAACAGATAAACAAGGGAAGGAGAATGGAATGATCTATTTGGATTAGAGTTGGGAACATTCATTTGAAATCATTTTAACACATATATGAATAGAGATTATATAAATATAGATGATACAAATGTGTATGTAAATGGTAAGTATACACAGATTTATTTCCTCATTTTCTTAGCTGAGAAAGCATAGAAACAAAAACAACACTATAGCAGTGAGCACACAATGCTTGGTTCTTGGTTTCTAACACCATATTCTCTTAAAATGAACAAGTCCTCCTTAGAGACATGGCTGATTCTGGGACTCAGGCAGGGAAAATACAGAACAAGCCTGGAGAATCTTGTTGTGTCACAAAAGAGAGAAATACTGAAAAAAAAAGCAATCAACTAACCACAATGATGAGGGCCCTGTCAAAGGGACACAGGAGCCAAAGGAGACAGTGACAATATAAACATATTCATTATAATCTAAAGTATAAATAAATACCCATGATTTTATATTACTACAAATATATGACTGAATTAATAAGTAAATGGTGTGGAGTAGACAATTCTTCCATGCAGCAAAATTCTAAGTAACACACATGTATACTGTCCCTCCATGGTGGTTGGAACATAATTCCCCACCCCCTTAAATGTAGGCTATACATGACGACTTTCCTCTAAAGAGTAGAGTATGGAGGGAGGGAAGAAAGAGTATCTTTTTCTTTATGTGAAAAAACCAACAAATTCTATAGAAACCTACGATCAAGATTAACATAAAAGCTATGTCATGTTGATACTATATATATATACTCTTGATATGATGTATTAAAAATGCCACTTTTCCTCCATAAACTTCCTCCTTAAGACTTCTAACCTCAGTGTAATCATGAGAAAAATTTCAGACAATTCCAAATTGAGGGACATTCTACAAAAACAATAGATGAGTACTCCTTCAATCTGCTAAGCTTATTAAAAACATGAGAAACCTTTGAAATTGCCACAGCCAAGAGGAGCCTGAGGGGACATGAGGACTAAATGTTATATGCTATCTTGGATGGGATCCTAGAAAAGAAAAGGGCCTTAGGGAAAACTAAAGATGTCTGAATAAAATATGTTTATTTAATTACAATGTTTTAACATCAGTTCACTCATTTTAACAAATGTGCCGTACTAATGTGAGATGTTGATAGCACAGCACAGACTTGATGTGAGGTGTATGTGAACTCCTGTAATATCTTCATAACTTGTCTTGATTTAGATTGATTCTGAAATTAGTAAGTTTATTGAATTTTTAAAAATATTATGAACTATTTTGACAAAATGCACTAATCCTAGAGAAAATTATTCATTAAATTAGTTTGCTTGAAAGTTTTTACTTATGGTTGAAAAAAGTACAATAGCTCATACAAACACAGGAATACTATTTTCTTTACGGTCTGTGCTAATTTTGTTTTTTGACTCCAAATTGAGCATCAGAATGATCATTTTTCTTTTATGAAGCAATGGTTATTTTAAACCAAATATGTGCCAAGTGTTACTACTTCTACTTTTTATTTATATCTTTTCATTTAATTCATGGAGTTGGTGATTATAGATGGGATCTGTTGGCATACTGTCCAGTATTAAATAGAACAACTTTAGAGCCTGGAATCGCTGCCCAAATTCTCACATGATTTGCTCATGTCCTGAAATACTGCTTTTGAAGATGAGCACAATCATGCATCCGGCCCTTAGAAAAATGATGATACCGTGCAGGGTATGGCAGGCCCATACCATCCTGGTCCTGAATGACAACACAGGACTAAACTCAGGTCATGACCTTTTTTATTGTAGGGCATAGTTTAGTTGCCAAACAGGTTTCTAATAGTTATGGAAAATAGTGTCATAAGTTATTTTTAGTAAAAATGAAATTGAGATATGGGGAAGGGGAAGTATTATGAAAATTTCCCATTACTAGATATTTTAGCACAACTTGAAATATACCCAGGAAAATGTCTGCAAACAAATTCAAAGATAAAAAGATAGAAGCAGTTGTTCAAATAAAATCTCAATCACAGTTTTCTCTTTCTCCTGCAATCATTTTATCTGTCACGTCCATCTTTCAGTAGCTGCACTTTGGGAAGCTAAAAATAACTGAATGTTGTCACTGTTCTAAATGAGCATGTTCATAAGTTTGGGACAGGCCTTATAGCAGTGGACACGAGGCTGTCATTTTAGCATGTTTTATAGTGACTGACTGAGCAATACTACAGTCAGAATTTGTGTCCCCATTCATGGTTTTGTGTGATGCATTATAGTAAATCTCCAGTAATCAAACTAATTCATATCATTGTTTCCTTCCTACATCTAAAAGATTATCGCTTTATTTCTTAATTATTTTCAATGAATTTTATATTTACTTAGATGTTCTGTCCTGCAGGATGTCATTCAGTTTCTTTTCTTTTCCCATGCTACTGAAAGTCAAAAATTTGTAATGCTGTCGACATACATACCTAGGTCTGGTAACCAGATTAAACATGTGAAAAGTTTCTTTTCTCACACCATGAGTAGGAGCTATGGCTCTATGTAAAGTATGTGAATAAAATGAAAGCACATGCAGAAATTTAAAATTGAGCCTGAAACAGTAGCTCATTGACTATATTATTTTAATGTGATTCTACATGTATATAATTTATATTAATAACTATTTGATATGTCCTATGCTATACTTTGTATAATGTACTATAGTTCTTATAATTATGAGTATATACTTCTCTATTTTTCAAATTTATTGAGGTAAAATTGACAAATAAAATTGTACAAATTTAAGCTGTACAGCATGTTTGACATATGTATGTATTGTGAAGCGAGTATTACAACACACCCATTACCTCACATAGTCACCTATTTTGGGTGTGAAAATATTTAAGATCTACCCTTTTAGCAAATTTCAAGTATATGATATAGTATCATTTATTGTAATCACCATGCTGTTCATTAGATTCCCAGAAATTATTCATGTTGTAACTTAAAGTTAGTTTATGTATTCGTTCATTCTGTGATTTTATTTTTTGAGCTTCTAGTATCTGTCAGTTGGAAATCTGACACAGTGCCTTCCCTAGGAAACTCAGGCTGGTGGGAGACACAGACATGATGCGTGGTACATAATGGCAAATACATAGCATTATGTGATGAAAGGGCTGGCCAAGCCCAAGGAAGAAAGTGGTGGAATGAAGAGATGTGCTTCAATAATTTATATAAAAATTATAAGTATAATTATTTTAATTAGTTATGATTACATAAATTTATCTTTATAAAGGTTCTTTTAAAAGCGTAGCACTATCTCTTTCATGGAGATGTTGATTAGGTTTAGTATGGTTGTTTACTTTAACTGCTAAATTTGTATCTCATAAACAATGTTAAATGATTTATGGACAGTATTGAGAATCTAATGTTAAGCACATACATTTAGTTTTGAGGTATCTTTGTCATCTGTAAAGCTATGAATATAGAATTTATAATTTCAGTTACTTTCTTTGTGCCTAGCATGATCAAAAAGTTATAAGTAAAAATTAATGATATTCATAATAGAGTCTCAATGTTTTAATACTCAATCTTCAAACTGGCATAAACGAGTTGAAAAATTATATCTCTACCAATATTGCATTCACTTACTCTTTTTGTGCTCTTATGTATGTGGACACACACATTTTGTTTCATCTATTTTACTTTATCTCAATGGTAATGTTTCAATTAAGTAGACTGACATTAACTTTCTTTTTCTCAGTCTTCTGTAATTACTTTCCTTCTTCCCAGTCTCTTGTATGCTGACCATCCAGACCTGCATAAAAAGGAAAAACTATCTGTGTGTCTTCTGCCAAGAAACAGGGTATAATATGCAGCAGTAGGCTGAATGCAAGTTTCTGAGCAAATAATTTGGGATTGGATCTACCTCTACTTTAGGGACTCTCCCATCCGTGTGAATGCTCTGTTCAATTTGAGTTTATAAAAGCCTGAAAGTGATCACAAGGTGCATGTCAATAAATTGAATTTGTGATGAGTGTGCAGGCTAATTTCTGAGATTTTCAAATTGTAAGCACTTCTTTCAACTGCAAATGTATTCAAACAGCTTTGTTTTTCTCCTCAGAGAGTCAGCACCTTGAAACAAAGGTTTGCCCTAAAACAAGCTCTCCAGCAAACCACCTGCTCCCTGTCTCTGAAGCCCTGAGACAGGTGAAATACAACTCTGGGCCTGTCAGCCATGCCTTCCAGATTTGATGATGGCAAGAAATTTGTTCCTTACATTTCTATCAGTGAATGGATTAACATTCTTCTTTAAAAACTAAAAACGTCAGACATGCTTGAGATATATTTATCTAGTCTGGAGTATATTCTCCGGCCTAATATAAATATAAAACTATAAATCTGAATAAAATACATGGTAACTCAGTAATCGTTAATTCATTCTGGAACTCGGGTGGAAACCCGAGTACTGAACAATGAGGCATTTTCTCTTGTGAGTGGCCTCATGACTCATACAAGTTCTAGCAGGTAAGATGGGTCCTGAGCAAGTGCCAAGTGCTGAAACATTTTTTTCTCATCAAAATGCAATGAGTACAGGGTTGACGAGTTCTGAAGCCAACGAGTACCAAAGTATGACTGTTTGCTGCTACTTTTATGCGGCTTGAATATTTGTATATTTTGCTTTTTTGGAGACTCACTAAGTATTTATACAAAAATATGACTTTATATTATAAAAAATAAAGATGTACAGAAGTAGGCAAAACTAGGTTTACAGTTGTAATACAAATAACATGATAATTAATAATACAAGAGTAAACTCTGTTTTGCATACTTGCAACTGTAAACTTACTTTTCCACCCTGTATAGAGAACCTTTCCTACAGTTGACTCCATGGTCTATAAAAACTCAGTTGCCAATGTTTGTAGAAATGTAGAATGTTAATAAAAGATACTAAAAAAATAGTACATAAACTAAAAAACATGAAAATGTACACAATTGTTACTGACTTAATAAATGCATTGAGATAACATTATACATTCACTCACTGGATTAATGAAAACTAAAAAGTATACAATAGAAACCATGAGAAAAGATGTGGAGCAATGCTGATGGGTGGGTAAACTGTTAAAATCATTTTGGAAAGTCATTTGACATTTTCTTGTGCAGATGAAGATGCACGTACACCCATGCTTAGAGATTCCATGCCTAAGCATATACCTTAGACCTGCTAAGTAGGAATATAATATGTAAATTTAAATTTTCTAATAGCCACATTAAAAATAGGTTATGCAAATGTTAATAATGTATGTTATTTAATTCACTATATCTAAAATATCATCTTGACATGTATGCAATATAAAAATATTTAAGACATATTTTACATTTCTTTGCATAGTCTCCAAAATGAGGTATCTATTTTATACTTAGAGTATACTTTATGGAGTATATCCATAGAGTATATTCTATACTTAGAGTATATCTAAGTATACTTAGACTATACTTAGAGTATATGAGATCAACTAACTACATTTCAAGTGCTTAAATAGCTACATGTAACCACTGTCTACTGAACATGTGACCTTAGAAAATTCTTTCATATGTGCATAGAAAGCATGTGCAAGAATGTCCAGAGTGACATTATTATTAATAATTTATACTGGTGAAGGCTATATCAGCAACATAAAACCATAGCAGTGATCCAAAAGAGGAAATTTAAAATAGAAAGTTACATGCATTAGTGTCAGAAGTGCTAAAAACTCCTGAAACAAACAGGCAAACCAACCGAGAGACAAGCAACACCAGAAGCTGCTGCATCTCTCAGGCTGATAGAATAAAAAGAGAACGTGGTGCTCTTTAGGATGATATCCAAACTCCTTAGAGTCACTTATAAAACTTTAAATTGTCTTGCCCATTTACGTTTCTCCATTTTCAACTCCAAAAATTCCCTACCCTCTCCATATGTGCCAATCATATCAACTATGTAAGAGTTCCCAGAATATGCTCCTGTATTTCACACCTCTGTGCCATTGCACATGCAGTGTAAATGGCATGAAATATTCTAACAATATTTCTCCTGATCACCTCTTGCTTTCTCTAACCCCAGGCAGAGATAACTTCCTCACTAAGAAGGTAGTACCTACTTCTTCTCCCCCTCCGCTTGTCACACTGAGTTAGCCATACTTCTATACAATCATGGAACCCCTAGGCATACTCTGATTTAAACACTTGTATATTTTTGTAATCTTGGTCCTACTTTCACACTGTATCATAATGTATTTGAAAGTGGATATTTCCGAATTTCTGTAGCAACAGTTGCAGACACATAGTAGGAATGAAAGCAATATTTAAGAATGAATTGAACAATTGAAATGTTAAAAAACCACATAACATAAACTTGCTTAAGATTTGAAAAGATATGGTTAATAATATGCTTTCCATAACTATATTAGTTTCAATGATTTAGACTATCAAGAATGTCAGCCACATCATGATTAGCAGCAACAAGATAAGCGAAATGAAAATACCCATAATCAATGCAATCTGCACACGAATTTAGAAAACATTAAATTATTTATTTTATATATTTATAGCTTCATAATTAATCACAGTTCATGTATTACAAATAATGTAGGACAGGAGAAAATAATTTTTATGCAACAGTGAAATAAATACTGTGAAAATTAAAATTTTCTTGCAGCTATGGCAACACTCCAAAAAAAGATAAATTCCCTTTTTAATAAATAGTAAAAGGCTGAATTTGTTTTTGAAATTCTTTCCAGTTTGTTATGTGTTATATAAAAATAACCTCTGGGAACTATGAATTTTTTTTTTTTATTGAACACAGGAGGGCCAGGTAGAGAACTTTCAAATAACTCGGCAAGGTAATATGACTAACGTGGAACTTTGGAATCAAATCTGAAAGCTGGTTGTTTTCTCTTCAGGAACTAAGTGTACAAGAGATACCAAATATCTATAAGGTGGCTGAAAGACTGAAAGGAAGTGTGGAAAACTAAATTTATCTACTTCAGTATAACAGTGTGCTCGGGGATCCTTGAAGATATTTCTTTTGCTTCCATATTTACAGTAAAAGGAAAATGCATGTTAATTCTTATCAGAAATGCATGACAACAGAAAGACAAATAAGTACTTTTGCTTTGTTTAGGCTAATATAATTTTTCATTTGGGGGGATTAAAACTGGAGATACTTTTCAGTCGGGCATGTATTCTGAAGAACTTGTAAGGAGGAGCCACTTAGAAACAATGCTTTCATAGTGAGTGTGTGTGTATGTATGTGAAGGAGGGGTCTGCTTGTCTTCTGTGTGTATGGGTGTGCATGGTGGGGGTGTCGTATAGGTGAGAGAGATGAATTTCGAGTATTCCAAAATTCTAATTTGGAGACAAAAGATGAACATATTTATTTACACAGCAAAGACAGACATAGAGCTTCAATCACTGCCACATCATTGCCAGGAACATGGGTAGTTTGACTTCATAATTCTCCTTTTATTTTTATTTTTTAAAGATTTTATTTATTTATTTTTGGAGAGGGGAAGGGAGAGAGAAAGAGAGGGAGAGGAACATCAATGTGTGGTTGCTTTTGCACGCCTCCTACTGGGACCTGGCCCACAACCCAGGCATGTGCCCTAACTGGGAATTGAACCAGCGACACTTTGGTTTGCAGGCCGACACTCAATCTACTGAGCCACACCAGCCAGGTCAGTAATTCTCTTCTTAAAGTAAGGAGATTTAAAGTAAGAAGTAAAGATTTAAAGATTTAAAATGAAGATTTAAAGTAAGAAGATTTAAAATCTTCTCTATTAGGCTGCTTATTTGCATCAAAAATACTAAATGAGTTTTAACGCTTAATTTTTTTTGATTTACATAGACTTATTTTCTGTAGCAAAATAATGTTTTACACATAAATATCAAACAAAAATGTAGGATTCTAAATATAGTATGTGACCTTAAAGGAAAATAAGTCTGGCCAAAGTTAAATATTTAGAATTAATCTCATCTAGATAAAATGCTCCAAAGTCTTCTTACGTCCTTTATTCTCTGTCTTTTCCTTACTGACTGTTCTATTGCTAATTGTTGAGTCCTTGTCTTCTTCTTTGAAGTTATTCAGAAGAAATAAAAGGTTTCCCATTTTGGGCTTGAGAGACTCACCACTCTTTAGTGCAAGGATCCCTGCGAGACACTTCTCTTAGCACCACATATGACCCAGGATGGAGCTGGGGATAGAGTCAGCGGGGATACCACAAAACCTGTGTTCTCCATGGTGTTTATTGTGTGAAATGTGATTTCCTGCACTTCAAGTTTTGTTAGTTTGATTTGTGTGGCTGCAATTCCTTTCTCCCAATTAATTTTGATTCTTTTAAATATTATTGGTATTTTAAATCATTACAATAAATTTGTTTAGATTACTTAAGGATTAAATCTGCTTAGTTTTCTAGGTGAATATATTTGAGAAACTTTAACTAAATAAATGTACTTAAAAGTATTTGCAAAATATCTTATTTCCAAATTTTATGTGGATGTATGCAGAAGTATACGGATATGGATTGTCAAACCTATCTCTAACTTTCTCAAATTCTTCTAATTTATCTATTGATTTCATGAATTACATAAAAGATGGAGACTATGTAATCTGATGTGAATTTTTGCATGGGATGGTTCTTGAGAAAAAAAAAACATGAGAATTTAAATGTATGACAACATTATGTGTCTGGAAGAAAAACAAAAATAGAAAATACAAAGACTCAAAAATTATTTTTAATAATAGGGCATATATTTAAATATATTTAAAATAACTCATAAATTATTCCAACACTAGATTTAATAAAACACACTGCTCTATGTTGCCAGTTTGGCCAGAATATTTTTGTTAATTTTGATACACATAAAAAATCTGAGATAACCTGGCAAAAATATGGAATTTTTTTGTGGATTGCCACTGTTTCTGAGAAAAAAATCTGTGCAAATAAACTTGGTTAACATAAATCAGCTATCACTACCAACTATCACGATGTCAGATGAAATTGGCATTTGTTAATTGCCTGCAACTAGAAATACCTTGGAGAGACTAAAATTAATGATAATGATATAATGTATATAATTATATAAGAAGTATTCAAAATAATTATAATGTAAGTTTTAGAAATATTTTATTATATTAATATAAAACTTTATAATAAGTTTAACTAAGATGTATTTTATACTTTTGATATTTAGCCTATGACTGAAACATCTGTATTTTTTTATGTCTATTATATTTTACTTTCTGTTAGAGCTGGGAAACATCCAAGATTATTAGAAGATTCTGTTATTGTTTGCTACATTATATTTCTTGTTGAGTTTATTGGTTTAGATGGGCCAGTAGCAAAATGGCAGATTTTATTTACCTGGGAAAGAAAGTATGTTCAGAAGAAGGAAACTTTTTAAACTTCAAGGGAATTCTCTGTAATGCAACTGGAAGGATTTTTCTTTATTCATTTGCACTTCAGAAAACTAACTGAACCATCTTCATGTAGTTTTAGACTTTTTTTTGAAGTGCCAGGTTATTTTTTAACTCCGATAAAGAAAAAAAATCAATATCATGTTGGCTTGGCTACCAAAGGGATTGCAAATGAAGTCCATAGTTACTTGTGCCATTTTTACTTTAGGAACAAAGTCGTTTCCTTTGACTTCTGGATCACCAAGAAATTAACTCATTGGAAATGCTTCCAAAATCAGTGAGATATAACGTAATTTATATCTCTAATGACATGTATATAGGTTAGAATTTGTGAAAATGTATAGAATTTAAAAGTCTTTGATTAGTTGTAGTCTTCACATTGTTCTCTGACTCTTATGTAAGTAGAAATGACAATGGAAACATTGGTAGGTAATCAGCCCATATGGTTATTTACCATGTGTTGGGTGCTGTACATTAACCTATTCTAGTTTCACAAGAATGGATACTTGGAGTACAATCATATTTGAAATATAGTCCATATGGATATATATCTAATCATTACTTTTATATTGTTCAACATTTACAAAGTACTTATATTATTTTGACTATTATTTTCAGAGAAAAAGAAGAGATAGAAGGACTATACTATTTTCTGAATGCCTCCTAATAAAAATTTAGTTATCTTCTATTATATTTTAGTACATTTATATAGTAAAAATCCAATTTTAATATCCAAAATTCTACAACAGTTTAGAAAACTTAAAAACACAGAGTTCCAGTGATCTAGGAAAATAGCTTAGAAAATTATGTCCACAATTTTTACAAATACAGGGTGGGGCAAAAGTAGGTTTATAGTTGTTTGTATGGAAAATGATACAATCGTTATTAGATAATAACACAAGAATATACTCTGTGTTTTGTGCGCTCACAACTGTAAACCTTCTTCGCCCCACCCTGTAGAATGTAGCAAAAATAAAGTCTTCTAATATGTCTATAGGATAAAGAGCCCATCAATTTTAGCTGAAGATTAGTTTTGTTAATATTTTATTCTTACTTTTAAAAATCTATTTTGGTATAAATTTCAAATACTTTTTCATATGAAAACACTTATACAATTACAATTGTTTTTCTAAAGCAATTAAGTGAATATAATTAAATTCAAAATATATCTGAATACAAATGTAACTCTATGCTTCATGAAAAATAATCTAATTCATTATGTAACCTAGGGCAAGTAAATTTATTGGCAAGCTGAAAAAAAATAGCTGAAGGTACATATAAATATCAGATAAACTGTAGGATTATATATTGCATCACATACAATTTCTGGGCTGAGTCTCTGGGCAAAACATATCTTTTGCTGTGAGCTCTGCAGGTAGCATGCTACAACTTGGGTGAGTTATTGCAAAATTTAAAATTGAGGGCACAATTAAATTACAGAAAGGAAACATGTTGCACCCCAAAAATAAGCTAATTTAAAAAGTGCACTTAACTATTATTATATTTAAATGAGGTTTTTGATCATTTGATCTGACCCTGTATGGTGCATAACAACTACACTTGCACAGTATATTTGAATGAAGATTATTATAATTTACTAAGAGGTGCTGCAGGGGATTAGTAAACTTGGAAGGCCAACACTATACTTCCATAACAGACATCACTGCCAGATAATTAACCTTGCTGTTTGTTTAGCATCCACCAAATGCTTCATTACTGATTCAGTCAATTATCTCCTGGTAATGACCGCCACAGAAGGTAGAATTGCTTAATTAAAATTATTTAGACCAAGGAGGAACTTTGATTGGGTCATGCATATTAGAAAAGCTTGATTAATCTCAGTGAGATATACAACACAAGTAAAGCTCTCTATTTCATAATATCAAAATGCCAAATTCATTTTTGTTCTATTAAAAATATTTTTCTTTTGTCAGTTACACTTACAAATATAAACGTTTCTTATTTTTTAGTAAGATTTGACTGTGTCTTTTGTTTTCTTTTCCTTTCTTCATATTTTTAGTGGGGGGTTATTTGTTGATTTTTCATATGATGTGTCATTTCAAAGCTCTCCAATAGTCCAAAAAGATGCTGATAGTAACTGAATTAGCTTTCCAATAATACATATTCTTTAATGAGTCAATAGTTTCTCTTATTGCATATATTATGTCAAAAATACATTAATATCTTATAGAGTAGCTTAAATTCAAAAATAATTTTTTAAAGATTTTATTTATTTATTTTAAGAGAGAGGAAAAAGGAGGGAGAAAGGGAAAGAGAGAAACATCAATGTGTGGGTGCCTCTGTGCACCCCCCTATTCAGGACCTGGCCCACAACCCAAACATGTGCTCTGACTGGGACTCAAACCAACGACCCTTTGGTTAACAGGCCAGCACTCAATTCACTTAGCCACACCAGCAAGGGCCATAAACGTAACTTCAAAAATTATTGTTCCAAGGCAATAAAAGGACATCTCAGATGTTCTTAAATGTGATGCAGATTCCTACAGTAAGACTGCCCTCCCTGTTAGGAACAAAGCTTCTACTGACATTTCAGTTTGTACTGTGGAAATATTGATAGCACAAGAAAGTTATACTACTTCAGAGTGAAATAGAAACAGAGAGTGAGACAATCCATCAACATGGAATTTACATTGTGATTATCACAGATTCTAAGTATATTACTCTCGCCGGGAGAAGGCCCAACTGAGATTCAAGAAAAACATAGTGGGGTGGGGGAATACTATAGAAGTGTTTTAGTTGAAAAAGCAATCATAGGTAGAATTTTCCTATTTTCCACAACTAAGAAAGCAATAGCATTTCTACATACTGTAACAATGAAATCAACACACATATATTATTAAAGTTATAGGAGAAAGCACTGCATTCTTCAACATCTTGCAGAATCACATATTAGCCTTTATAAAAAAACAGGGTGTGATGTCCATGTTCACCAATACTGCAACATATATAGAATTAAGAAGATGCTAAAATAGCCCTGATGATTGTGGCTTAGTTGGTTGGCTGCAAAAAAAAAAAAAAAAAAAAGGTCACTGGTTCAATTCCTGATAAGGGAACATGCCTGGTTTGTGAGTTTGTTTCCCAATTGGGGCACTTATAAGAGACAACCAATCAACATTTCACTCTCACATGGATGTTTCTTTTCTTCTTCTTCCTCCTTCCTCTCTGTCTATAAAAATAAATAAATAAAGTTCATCTGACTTCACAATGACCTCCACAGTTGATAAGTGATCCTTCTAATAAACTCAAGGGGGGATCCAAGATGGTGCAGTAGTACGTGGAAGCTACACTAACATCCTCCAGGACCAATCTGGAATTATAACTAAATAGTAAAGAAATCATTCAGAATAACCAACTGAACACTAGCTGGAGAGAAGCCTTATAATCACAGACAGAAGAAACCACTTGACCAAAATCTGACTGGTAGGGAGTGCAGAGGAGACACGAGAGGACTGGCTGGGCTCCCATGGGCAGCACCAGAAGTGCTGGAAGGATATTTTGGTGACTGGGAGGTTCTCCCTGAGAAGAGTGAGGTCTAAACCCCAATATGAGCTCCCTAGCCTAAGGCACCAGAACTGAAATGGAACCCAGATAATACCCAGCTGTGAAAAGCTGCAGGGTTTCATTCTGCCAGGGAGAGATGGTTGGATATGCAGAGAGCCTCTTAAAGGGCCAAAGCACAAAATTTTGTTTGCAGCCGTTAACCCTCGACTACAGCAGACGGGTGGAAGAGCTGACTAGAGATACATGAGGAGAGTCTGGGAATGGTGGCTGGGAGTGGGGAGAAAACTTAAGGAACAGCCACTAGGATCCTTGCGCTGAGTTACTCTCCACACTGCAGGAGCCATTGTTTTCAGGCAGAGCACTCCTCACTGAATGGCATCAGCATGAGGGGAAGCAATAGCCCTGCCCACAAGAATTACTCTGGCACAATCTATGGTGCTGAAGCTAGGCTACAGATTACAGCTTGACTAGATTAATAACTGATTGGTTTGACAGATGATGAATTTAATAACTGGGGGAAATACAAAGTAGCCAAAATGGGAAGATAAAGATATAGGCCCCAAATGAAAGAAAAAGAGAATTCTCCTGGAGAACTAGATGAAATGGAGGCAAGCAATTTATCAAATAGAGAGTTTAGAGTAATGATTATAAGGGTACTCAACAACAGAAAAAAAAATAGAAACCATAAAAAAGAACAATTCAGAAACAAAGAATACAGCCCTAGCTGTTGTAGCTCACTAAATTGAGCATGGGCCTGTGAACAGAAAGGTTGCTGGTTCGATTCCCAGTAAGAGCACATGCCTGGGTTGCAGGCCAGGTCCCTAGTTGGGGGAATGTGAGAGGCAACCACACATTAATGTTTCTCTCCCTCTCTTTCTCCTTCCCTTCTTCTCTCTCTAAAGATAAATAAATAAAAATAAAAAAAAAGAAATAAAGAATACAACATCTGAAATAAATAATACACTGGAAGGTATAAACTGTAGGTGAGATGAAGCAGAGAATAGTATTAGTGATTTGGAAGACAAAGTAGAAACAAACACTGAGGCAGAGCAGCAAAAAAAAAGAATAAAAAAATGAGAACTTAAGAAACATTTTGGACAACATAAAGCATAGCAGCATCTGCATTATGGCAATACCACAAGGAGAAGATAATTACCAAGGGATCAAGAACCTATTTAAAGAAATAGGTTCCCTATTTCTTCCCTCATCTGGTAAAGGAACAAGTCCAGGAAGCTCAGAGTCATACAAGTGGGACCCAAAGAGACCTACACTAATACCATAGTTAAAGTGAGAAGGATTAAAGACAAGGAGAGAATCCTAAAAGCTGCAAGAGAAAAGCAGGGCATTACCTACAAGGGATCACCAATTAGACTGACATCCGATTAATCAGCAGAAACATTTCAGGCTAAAAAGAAGTGGTATGAAATATTCAAGGTGATGAAAAACAAGGGGTTACAACCAAGGCTACTTTGTCCAGCAAGGCTATAATTTAAAACCAAAGGAGAAATAAGGATCTTCCCAGACATGAAAAAGATAAAGGAGTTTGTTGACACCAAACCAGTTTTGCAACAAATGTTCAAGAGTTTACTTTAAGAAGAAAAAGAGAAAGAAAAAAATACAGAAGAAAACAATCTAACAATAAAATGTTACTACATATATATTCATCAACAATCACCTTAAATGTTAATGGCTTAAATTGCCTGACCAAAAGACAGAGGAAAGCTCAATAGATAAGAAAATAAGACCCATATATATGCTGACTCCAAGAGACCCATCTCAGATCGAAAGTACAATGGATTAAAAGTAAAAGGATGGAAAAAGATATTTCATGCAAATGAAAAAGAAAAAATAAGCTGGGGTAGCAGTACTTATATCCAACAAAACATACTTTAAAACAAAGGCTATAGTAAGAGACAAAGAGATATTGTGTGTTCCCTTATATACAATGATAAAGGGAACAATCCAAAAGAGGGTATAATTCTAATATAAACCTTTACACACTCAACATATGAACACTTAAATATGTAAAGCAAATCATGATGAACATAAAGGGAGAGACAGACCGAAATATAGTCATACTTGTGTATTTTAACATCCCATTGACTTCAATGGATAGATCTTCCAGGGAAAAAATAAAAAAAGGAGACAATGGCCTTAAACAACATACTAGATCAAATAGATTTAATTGATAGCTTCAGGGCATTTCATCCCAAAGCAGCAGGATATACACACTTTTCTAGTGCGCATGGAATATTTTCTAGTATAGACCTCATGTTAGAACACAAAACAAGTCTCAATAAATTTAAGAAGTTTGAAATCATATCAAGCATCCTCTCTGACCACAATGCAATGAAACTAGAAATCAATCACAAGAAGAATATTGAAAAAAATGCAAAGATATGAAACCTAAATAACAAGTTA